>CAXIEQ010000060.1:0-189699 GCA_964023945.1 Ectemnius cavifrons
AAGAACGCTTATGATTCTACAAAACCTTACAATTAAGAACTCTTATAACTACAAAACCTTATATCTAGAAATTCTTATAACTACGTGGTTTGTCACAGGGTGACCTTCCCTGAGCTGGGGAATCCCGGGTGCGCCGGACCCGTGGTGCCAGTCGCGGGGACGTGACACGGTGAATAAAGTTATTTGCACAAAACACGAACAGTTTTCAAGAGAAACGCGTCCGCACAGCATCAAACAGAGGAAACTCTGTGTCTGCTCTTCTGAACCCCTTGCTTTGGTGAAAGTGGGTTTTCTCTCTGTAGAATAGCGTAGCAGAGACTGTGAATAAAGTTATTTGCACAAAACACGAGCAGTTTCCAAGATAAACGCGTTCGAGCAGCATTAAAGAGAGGAAACTGTGTATCTGCCCTTCTGAACCGCTTGCTGTGGTGAAAGTGGGGTTTCTCTATGTAGAATAACGTAGCAAAGACTGTGAATAAAGTTATTTGCACAAAACACGAACAGTTTCCAAGATAAACGCGTTCGAGCAGCATCAACCATAGGAAACTCTGTATCTGTTCTTCTGAAGTGCTTGCTTTGTTGAAAGTGGGTTTTCTCTCTGTAGAATAACGTAGCAAAGACTGTGAATAAAGTTATTTGCACAAAACACGAGCAGTTTCCAAGATACACGCGTTCGAACAGCATGAAACAGAGGAAACTCTGTGTCTGCTCTTCTGAACCGCTTCCTTGAGTGAAAGTGGGTTTTCTCTCCGTAGAATAACGTTGCAAAGACGGTGAATAAAGTTATTTGCACAAAACACGAACAGTTTTCAAGAGAAACGCGTCCGCACAGCATCAAACAGAGGAAACTGTGTATCTGCTCTTCTTGTCACGTCCCCGCGACTGGCACCACGGGTCCGGCGCACCCGGGATTCCCCAGCTCAGGGAAGGTCACCCTGTGACAAACCACGTAGTTATAAGAGTTTCTAGATATAAGGTTTTGTAGTTATAAGAGTTCTTAATTGTAAGTGTTCATTAATATAAGCGTTCCTAGTTGTAAGAGTTCATCGATCTTCCTTTTCGTTTAATGTCAACTCGTGGCAAATACGCGGTTTGAATTATAGTTGCTGTCCCGTTCAATCAGTCCCGAAAGAATAGTTTGGTTAGTTTCTCCTCTGGTTAAATCGCCATGCACTTTTCGGGCGATGTCGCTTATTGTAAGTTGTAAATCTAAGACTGTAAAGTCGAAAAGCCAGAATAGTGCGCGATAATGTATCCCATGCAGGAGAACGTAAAACCGCTAGATAGACCCTGAAATGTCAGTCAAGTTAGTTATCCTCTGGTTAAATCGCCATGCACTTTTCGGGCGACGTCGCTTATTGTAAGTTGTAAATCTAAGACTGTAAAGTCGAAAAGCGGAAAACGTAAAACTGACGAAGACACTAGTATTGGGCAAACATTTGTAAAGATAGAGATAAAGGTATAAGAACGAATGTGAATATCCAAGGACAAGCGATACGAACCGTAGGAACCACAGCGCCACCTGTAAAACGAGTTAAAAGATGTTAGGATACAGTACTTACCTGTACTTACCGCTGGAACTGCAGCGCCACCTGTAAAATGCGTTAAAAGATATTAGGATAGTTGTAGTATAGTTGTACAGTTTAAATTTCCCGCGCACGATGCGCACAGTGCGATAGTATCAGTATTACTATGTTTGAATTTCGCGCGCAGGCAGCGAGCCTCCCGAACGTTTGAATTTCCCGCCGAGATGGCGTCAGCGTCGAGCGCTCGGGGAAGCGAGCGCTCGCCGGCATATAAGGCAGCGTGCCAGGCCGAGTCAGTCAGTCGGGCTCCGCGCCTAGTGGAGACCAGAGCTCCGGCAGCGTCTTCCGCTCCGTAGATCTGGTATCTAGGTAAAGAGTCGTGACCCCTGCCACCGCTCCGGCAGCGTTTAACCGCTCCGGCAGCGAAGTAGGTTTGTCCGCGACCGTAGTCGGTCGGGCTCCGCGCCTAGTGGAGACCAGAGCTCCGGCAGCGTCTTCCGCTCCGTAGATCTGGTATCCAGGTAAAGAGTCTTGACCACTGCCACCGCTCCGGCAGCGTTTACCCGCTCCGGTAGCGAAGCAGGTTTATCCGTGACGTAGTGCGGTTAGCCTCCTCGCCTAGGAGACATCGGTCCTCCGGCAGCGTCTTCCGCTCCGTAGACCCGGTGTCCAGGTAACGAGTCTTGACCACTGCCGCCGCTCCGGTAGCGTTTACCCGCTCCGGCAGCGAAGCAGAATTCCTCCGCGATATTAAGTTAGTTCTTTAGTATTAATGTAGGATTATTAACCAACGTTCTAGTGTTAGTTAAAATGCGATAGATATAGTTGATTCATACCCCGGGAAACATGTACTCTCCTTGCTATAGTTCGTTTCATTGTCAATGTAATATAGTCATGCGTTAGGTATAATTAGCGTTGCTCTCGCTACAGGCTCATCGCGTCTTCTCCTTTCATGTAATCAAACACTCCAATGTACAGGGAGTTTCAATAAATGAGTCCAAGTTGTTTGTATCATTAGTCTTCATTACTTCTTGACCTTCTCTCAATCCCTGCGCTCGGTATTCACCCTGTAGACTATAGCCGCTCGGAGTTTACGATATTTTACTTGATATTAAAAATAGGTAACAGCGGTGGGATAGTGAAGGCCCACCGAAACGTAACATGAAAAATTGGTGACAGCGCGGTGGGATACCAAGTGACAGATTGAGAGACGGACTTTATTCTATTATCAATATGGAGCAAGACGATTAGAATCAAGCGCGAGCAAATATATACAGATTCATATCTTTACGCGATGCTGGCGAAGTTATACAACGGTTCGATGGAAATAATATTCCGGTAAGACATTTTGTAGAAAGCTGTAGATTGGCAGCTGAGTTATTACCCGCTACCGCCCACCCAAGCCTCATACATATTATAAAGACGAAATTAGACGGCGAAGCGCGTGCCGCGGTGCTACCCCAGACATTCAATAACTTAGAAGAGTTCCTGAACACCATCCAGACACTGTTCTCGCGAAGATCATCATCGGGTCACTATGCTGCACAACTGGCAACATTGGTTCAGAAGGCAGATGAATCCGTCATAGCATACAGCAATCGAACTCGCGAACTTGCGCAGGCCATTTGCGATGACATTCGAAGAGAAATACAACCACCTCTGAGTGACATACTTATCCACCACACCCAGAATACCGCGATGAATAATTTCATCCGGGGTCTCCACCCGAACGTCGAAATCAGATTGTCCGGACGACCTTTCGAGAACCTGGAAATAGCCATTAATACTGCCATGAAAGTAGAGCAAGAGGTATTAGAACGCCAACAACTACACGTACCAGCTGTACGGGCCGTGGTACCTACTAACCAAAAGTACTGCAAAAAGTGTGATAAATCAGGTCACTATACATCCGAATGCCAATCAAGTACGAAAACTTGTCATGCATGTGGTAAACCTGGTCACATACAAAGGAACTGTCGCCAGAAACCGCAAGACTCTGTGCGAAATTGTTCATTCTGTGGTATAAACGGCCACCTAGAACGAGACTGCAGAAGAAAGCAGCGTGCGAGTGTTGCGGCGAAGCATGAGGTCTCACAAAGACGACGTGTACCACTACACGTGCCGCAAAGCGCACCACGATCTTCGGCCAGTCAAAATTAAATCTCTTCCGATTGGATCCCCACCTGGTTGTCTCAACCAAGCTGACCAACACGAAGTACAATGTGGGAAAATAGAATCCTATATAATGAGAGACAACGAGACGCCTAACACTAGTCTTGAGCTACAATCCAAAGAGGGATATTGTATGCATTTAATATTATCGCAATGACTGCTAGAAGCATCTGCACTTTCAAACGATCGAATGGATCGATAATAAGCGGAGTGCCATTCTTCCGCTTGGTTCGTGAAATTATTCAAGATAACAGAACCGACCTACAGTTCCAGACCGCTGCAATTGCAGCGCTGGAGGAGGCATCTAATGCCTTTCTACTTGAGCTCTTCGAACGTGCGCACACGCGTGCCCCAGAGGACATACTCACCCCCAGGATCCTTCAAGAGGCATGGCAGGATATGACCAAGGCCAACAGCGAGAGGACTTCCTGCAGCAGATATTCAACGGCAACACGGGAATTCAACCATGTGTCCCGGACGTGTTGAAGGCTTCTCGAGGACGAGAAGATTTTTCCCCAGGGAGGTGTCACGTCCCCGCGACTGGCACCACGGGTCCGGCGCACCCGGGATTCCCCAGCTCAGGGAAGGTCACCCTGTGACAAACCACGTAGTTATAAGAGTTTCTAGATATAAGGTTTTGTAGTTATAAGAGTTCTTAATTGTAAGTGTTCATTAATATAAGCGTTCCTAGTTGTAAGAGTTCATCGATCTTCCTTTTCGTTTAATGTCAACTCGTGGCAAATACGCGGTTTGAATTATAGTTGCTGTCCCGTTCAATCAGTCCCGAAAGAATAGTTTGGTTAGTTTCTCCTCTGGTTAAATCGCCATGCACTTTTCGGGCGATGTCGCTTATTGTAAGTTGTAAATCTAAGACTGTAAAGTCGAAAAGCCAGAATAGTGCGCGATAATGTATCCCATGCAGGAGAACGTAAAACCGCTAGATAGACCCTGAAATGTCAGTCAAGTTAGTTATCCTCTGGTTAAATCGCCATGCACTTTTCGGGCGACGTCGCTTATTGTAAGTTGTAAATCTAAGACTGTAAAGTCGAAAAGCCAGAATCGTGCGCGATAATGTATCCCATGCAGGAAAACGTAAAACTGACGAAGACACTAGTATTGGGCAAACATTTGTAAAGATAGAGATAAAGGTATAAGAACGAATGTGAATATCCAAGGACAAGCGATACGAACCGTAGGAACCACAGCGCCACCTGTAAAACGAGTTAAAAGATGTTAGGATACAGTACTTACCTGTACTTACCGCTGGAACTGCAGCGCCACCTGTAAAATGCGTTAAAAGATATTAGGATAGTTGTAGTATAGTTGTACAGTTTAAATTTCCCGCGCACGATGCGCACAGTGCGATAGTATCAGTATTACTATGTTTGAATTTCGCGCGCAGGCAGCGAGCCTCCCGAACGTTTGAATTTCCCGCCGAGATGGCGTCAGCGTCGAGCGCTCGGGGAAGCGAGCGCTCGCCGGCATATAAGGCAGCGTGCCAGGCCGAGTCAGTCAGTCGGGCTCCGCGCCTAGTGGAGACCAGAGCTCCGGCAGCGTCTTCCGCTCCGTAGATCTGGTATCTAGGTAAAGAGTCGTGACCCCTGCCACCGCTCCGGCAGCGTTTAACCGCTCCGGCAGCGAAGTAGGTTTGTCCGCGACCGTAGTCGGTCGGGCTCCGCGCCTAGTGGAGACCAGAGCTCCGGCAGCGTCTTCCGCTCCGTAGATCTGGTATCCAGGTAAAGAGTCTTGATCACTGCCACCGCTCCGGCAGCGTTTACCCGCTCCGGTAGCGAAGCAGGTTTATCCGTGACGTAGTGCGGTTAGCCTCCTCGCCTAGGAGACATCGGTCCTCCGGCAGCGTCTTTCGCTCCGTAGACCCGGTGTCCAGGTAACGAGTCTTGACCACTGCCGCCGCTCCGGTAGCGTTTACCCGCTCCGGCAGCGAAGCAGAATTCCTCCGCGATATTAAGTTAGTTCTTTAGTATTAATGTAGGATTATTAACCAACGTTCTAGTGTTAGTTAAAATGCGATAGATATAGTTGATTCATACCCCGGGAAACATGTACTCTCCTTGCTATAGTTCGTTTCATTGTCAATGTAATATAGTCATGCGTTAGGTATAATTAGCGTTGCTCTCGCTACAGGCTCATCGCGTCTTCTCCTTTCATGTAATCAAACACTCCAATGTACAGGGAGTTTCAATAAATGAGTCCAAGTTGTTTGTATCATTAGTCTTCATTACTTCTTGACCTTCTCTCAATCCCTGCGCTCGGTATTCACCCTGTAGACTATAGCCGCTCGGAGTTTACGATATTTTACTTGATATTAAAAATAGGTAACAGCGGTGGGATAGTGAAGGCCCACCGAAACGTAACATTCTGAACCGCTCGCTTTGTTGAAAGTGGGTTTTCTCTATGTAGAATAACGTAGCAAAGACTGTGAATAAAGTTATTTGCACAAAACACGAGCAGTTTCCAAGATACACGCGTTCGAACACCATGAAACAGAGGAAACTGTGTATCTGCTCTTCTGAACCGCTTGCTTTGTTGAAAGTGGGTTTTCTCTCTGTAGAATAACGTAGCAAAGACTGTGAATAAAGTTATTTGCACAAAACACGAACAGTTTCCAAGATAAACGCGCTCGAACAGCATCGAACAGAGGAAACTGTGTATCTGCTCTTCTGAACCGCTTGCTTTGGTGAAAGTGGGTGTTCTCTCTGTAGAATAACGTAGCAAAGACTGTGAATAAAGTTATTTGCACAAAACACGAGCAGTTTCCAAGATGAACGCGTTCGAACAGCATGAAACAGAGGAAACTGTGTATCTGCTCTTCTGAACCGCTTGCTTTGTTGAAAGTGGGTTTTCTCTATGTAGAATAACGTAGCAAAGACTGTGAATAAAGTTATTTGCACAAAACACGAACAGTTTCCAAGATAAACGCGTTCGAACAGCATCAACCATAGGAAACTCTGTATCTGTTCTTCTGAAGTGCTTGCTGTGGTGAAAGTGGGTTTTCTCTATGTAGAATAACGTAGCAAAGACTGTGAATAAAGTTATTTGCACAAAACACGAGCAGTTTCCAAGATACACGCGTTCGAACAGCATGAAACAGAGGAAACTCTGTGTCTGCTCTTCTGAACCGCTTGCTGTGGTGAAAGTGGGTTTTCTCTATGTAGAATAACGTAGCAAAGACTGTGAATAAAGTTATTTGCATAAAACACGAGCAGTTTCCAAGATACACGCGTTCGAACAGCATGAAACAGAGGAAACTCTGTGTCTGCTCTTCTGAACCGCTTGCTGTGGTGAAAGTGGGTTTTCTCTATGTAGAATAACGTAGCAAAGACTGTGAATAAAGTTATTTGCACAAAACACGAGCAGTTTCCAAGATACACGCGTTCGAACAGCATGAAACAGAGGAAACTCTGTGTCTGCTCTTCTGAACCGCTTCCTTGAGTGAAAGTGGGTTTTCTCTCCGTAGAATAACGTTGCAAAGACGGTGAATAAAGTTATTTGCACAAAACACGAACAGTTTTCAAGAGAAACGCGTCCGCACAGCATCAAACAGAGGAAACTGTGTATCTGCTCTTCTGAACCGCTCGCTTTGTTGAAAGTGGGTTTTCTCTATGTAGAATAACGTAGCAAAGACTGTGAATAAAGTTATTTGCACAAAACACGAGCAGTTTCCAAGATAAACGCGTTCGAACAGCATCAACCATAGGAAACTCTGTATCTGTTCTTCTGAAGTGCTTGCTTTGTTGAAAGTGGGTTTTCTCTATGTAGAATAACGTAGCAAAGACTGTGAATAAAATTATTTGCACAAAACACGAACAGTTTCCAAGATCCACGCCTTCGAACAGCATCAAACAGAGGAAACTGTGTATCTGCTCTTCTGAACCGCTTGCTTTGTTGAAAGTGGGTTTTCTCTATGTAGAATAACGTAGCAAAGACTGTGAATAAAGTTATTTGCACAAAACACGAACAGTTTCCAAGATACACGCGTTCGAACAGCCTGAAACAGAGGAAACTCTGTATCTGCTCTTCTGAACCGCTTGCTGTGGTGAAAGTGGGTTGTCTCTATGTAGAATAACGTAGCAAAGACTGTGAATAAAGTTATTTGCACAAAACACAAGCAGTTTCCAAGATACACGCGTTCGAATAGCATGAAACAGAGGAAACTCTGTGTCTGCTCTTCTGAACCGCTTGCTGTGGTGAAAGTGGGTTTTCTCTATGTAGAATAACGTAGCAAAGACTGTGAATAAAGTTATTTGCACAAAACACGAACAGTTTCCAAGATAAACGCGTTCGAGCAGCATCAACCATAGGAAACTCTGTATCTGTTCTTCTGAAGTGCTTGCTTTGTTGAAAGTGGGTTTTCTCTCTGTAGAATAACGTAGCAAAGACTGTGAATAAAGTTATTTGCACAAAACACGAGCAGTTTCCAAGATACACGCGTTCGAACAGCATGAAACAGAGGAAACTCTGTGTCTGCTCTTCTGAACCGCTTCCTTGAGTGAAAGTGGGTTTTCTCTCCGTAGAATAACGTTGCAAAGACGGTGAATAAAGTTATTTGCACAAAACACGAACAGTTTTCAAGAGAAACGCGTCCGCACAGCATCAAACAGAGGAAACTGTGTATCTGCTCTTCTGAACCGCTCGCTTTGTTGAAAGTGGGTTTTCTCTATGTAGAATAACGTAGCAAAGACTGTGAATAAAGTTATTTGCACAAAACACGAGCAGTTTCCAAGATACACGCGTTCGAACACCATGAAACAGAGGAAACTGTGTATCTGCTCTTCTGAACCGCTTGCTTTGTTGAAAGTGGGTTTTCTCTCTGTAGAATAACGTAGCAAAGACTGTGAATAAAGTTATTTGCACAAAACACGAACAGTTTCCAAGATAAACGCGCTCGAACAGCATCGAACAGAGGAAACTGTGTATCTGCTCTTCTGAACCGCTTGCTTTGGTGAAAGTGGGTGTTCTCTCTGTAGAATAACGTAGCAAAGACTGTGAATAAAGTTATTTGCACAAAACACGAGCAGTTTCCAAGATGAACGCGTTCGAACAGCATGAAACAGAGGAAACTGTGTATCTGCTCTTCTGAACCGCTTGCTTTGTTGAAAGTGGGTTTTCTCTATGTAGAATAACGTAGCAAAGACTGTGAATAAAGTTATTTGCACAAAACACGAACAGTTTCCAAGATAAACGCGTTCGAACAGCATCAACCATAGGAAACTCTGTATCTGTTCTTCTGAAGTGCTTGCTGTGGTGAAAGTGGGTTTTCTCTATGTAGAATAACGTAGCAAAGACTGTGAATAAAGTTATTTGCACAAAACACGAGCAGTTTCCAAGATACACGCGTTCGAACAGCATGAAACAGAGGAAACTCTGTGTCTGCTCTTCTGAACCGCTTGCTGTGGTGAAAGTGGGTTTTCTCTATGTAGAATAACGTAGCAAAGACTGTGAATAAAGTTATTTGCATAAAACACGAGCAGTTTCCAAGATACACGCGTTCGAACAGCATGAAACAGAGGAAACTCTGTGTCTGCTCTTCTGAACCGCTTGCTGTGGTGAAAGTGGGTTTTCTCTATGTAGAATAACGTAGCAAAGACTGTGAATAAAGTTATTTGCACAAAACACGAGCAGTTTCCAAGATACACGCGTTCGAACAGCATGAAACAGAGGAAACTCTGTGTCTGCTCTTCTGAACCGCTTCCTTGAGTGAAAGTGGGTTTTCTCTCCGTAGAATAACGTTGCAAAGACGGTGAATAAAGTTATTTGCACAAAACACGAACAGTTTTCAAGAGAAACGCGTCCGCACAGCATCAAACAGAGGAAACTGTGTATCTGCTCTTCTGAACCGCTCGCTTTGTTGAAAGTGGGTTTTCTCTATGTAGAATAACGTAGCAAAGACTGTGAATAAAGTTATTTGCACAAAACACGAGCAGTTTCCAAGATACACGCGTTCGAACACCATGAAACAGAGGAAACTGTGTATCTGCTCTTCTGAACCGCTTGCTTTGTTGAAAGTGGGTTTTCTCTCTGTAGAATAACGTAGCAAAGACTGTGAATAAAGTTATTTGCACAAAACACGAACAGTTTCCAAGATAAACGCGCTCGAACAGCATCGAACAGAGGAAACTGTGTATCTGCTCTTCTGAACCGCTTGCTTTGGTGAAAGTGGGTGTTCTCTCTGTAGAATAACGTAGCAAAGACTGTGAATAAAGTTATTTGCACAAAACACGAGCAGTTTCCAAGTTACACGCGTTCGAACAGCATGAAACAGAAGAAACTGTGTATCTGCTCTTCTGAACCGCTTGCTGTGGTGAAAGTGGGGTTTCTCTATGTAGAATAACGTAGCAAAGACAGTGAATAAATTTATTTGCACAAAACTCGAACAGTTTCCAAGATAAACGCGCTCGAACAGCATCGAACAGAGGAAACTGTGTATCTGCTCTTCTGAACCGCTTGCTTTGGTGAAAGTGGGTGTTCTCTCTGTAGAATAACGTAGCAAAGACTGTGAATAAAGTTATTTGCACAAAACACGAGCAGTTTCCAAGATGAACGCGTTCGAACAGCATGAAACAGAGGAAACTGTGTATCTGCTCTTCTGAACCGCTTGCTTTGTTGAAAGTGGGTTTTCTCTATGTAGAATAACGTAGCAAAGACTGTGAATAAAGTTATTTGCACAAAACACGAGCAGTTTCCAAGATACACGCGTTCGAACAGCATGAAACAGAGGAAACTCTGTGTCTGCTCTTCTGAACCGCTTCCTTGAGTGAAAGTGGGTTTTCTCTCCGTAGAATAACGTTGCAAAGACGGTGAATAAAGTTATTTGCACAAAACACGAACAGTTTTCAAGAGAAACGCGTCCGCACAGCATCAAACAGAGGAAACTGTGTATCTGCTCTTCTGAACCGCTCGCTTTGTTGAAAGTGGGTTTTCTCTATGTAGAATAACGTAGCAAAGACTGTGAATAAAGTTATTTGCACAAAACACGAGCAGTTTCCAAGATACACGCGTTCGAACACCATGAAACAGAGGAAACTGTGTATCTGCTCTTCTGAACCGCTTGCTTTGTTGAAAGTGGGTTTTCTCTCTGTAGAATAACGTAGCAAAGACTGTGAATAAAGTTATTTGCACAAAACACGAACAGTTTCCAAGATAAACGCGCTCGAACAGCATCGAACAGAGGAAACTGTGTATCTGCTCTTCTGAACCGCTTGCTTTGGTGAAAGTGGGTGTTCTCTCTGTAGAATAACGTAGCAAAGACTGTGAATAAAGTTATTTGCACAAAACACGAGCAGTTTCCAAGTTACACGCGTTCGAACAGCATGAAACAGAAGAAACTGTGTATCTGCTCTTCTGAACCGCTTGCTGTGGTGAAAGTGGGGTTTCTCTATGTAGAATAACGTAGCAAAGACAGTGAATAAATTTATTTGCACAAAACTCGAACAGTTTCCAAGATAAACGCGCTCGAACAGCATCGAACAGAGGAAACTGTGTATCTGCTCTTCTGAACCGCTTGCTTTGGTGAAAGTGGGTGTTCTCTCTGTAGAATAACGTAGCAAAGACTGTGAATAAAGTTATTTGCACAAAACACGAGCAGTTTCCAAGATGAACGCGTTCGAACAGCATGAAACAGAGGAAACTGTGTATCTGCTCTTCTGAACCGCTTGCTTTGTTGAAAGTGGGTTTTCTCTATGTAGAATAACGTAGCAAAGACTGTGAATAAAGTTATTTGCACAAAACACTAGCAGTTTCCAAGATAAACGCGTTCGAATAGCATTAAACAGAGGAAACTGTGTATCTGCTCTTCTGAACCGCTTGCTTTGTTGAAAGTGGGTTTTCTCTATGTAGAATAACGTAGCAAAGACTGTGAATAAAGTTATTTGCACAAAACACGAACAGTTTCCAAGATAAACGCGTTCGAACAGCATCAACCATAGGAAACTCTGTATCTGTTCTTCTGAAGTGCTTGCTTTGTTGAAAGTGGGTTTTCTCTATGTAGAATAACGTAGCAAAGACTGTGAATAAAATTATTTGCACAAAACACGAACAGTTTCCAAGATCCACGCCTTCGAACAGCATCAAACAGAGGAAACTGTGTATCTGCTCTTCTGAACCGCTTGCTTTGTTGAAAGTGGGTTTTCTCTATGTAGAATAACGTAGCAAAGACTGTGAATAAAGTTATTTGCACAAAACACGAACAGTTTCCAAGATACACGCGTTCGAACAGCCTGAAACAGAGGAAACTCTGTATCTGCTCTTCTGAACCGCTTGCTTTGTTGAAAGTGGGTTTTCTCTATGTAGAATAACGTAGCAAAGACTGTGAATAAAGTTATTTGCACAAAACACTAGCAGTTTCCAAGATAAACGCGTTCGAATAGCATTAAACAGAGGAAACTGTGTATCTGCTCTTCTGAACCGCTTCCTTGAGTGAAAGTGGGTTTTCTCTCCGTAGAATAACGTTGCAAAGACGGTGAATAAAGTTATTTGCACAAAACACGAACAGTTTTCAAGAGAAACGCGTCCGCACAGCATCAAACAGAGGAAACTCTGTGTCTGCTCTTCTGAACCCCTTGCTTTGGTGAAAGTGGGTTTTCTCTCTGTAGAATAGCGTAGCAGAGACTGTGAATAAAGTTATTTGCACAAAACACGAGCAGTTTCCAAGATAAACGCGTTCGAGCAGCATTAAAGAGAGGAAACTGTGTATCTGCCCTTCTGAACCGCTTGCTGTGGTGAAAGTGGGGTTTCTCTATGTAGAATAACGTAGCAAAGACTGTGAATAAAGTTATTTGCACAAAACACGAACAGTTTCCAAGATAAACGCGTTCGAGCAGCATCAACCATAGGAAACTCTGTATCTGTTCTTCTGAAGTGCTTGCTTTGTTGAAAGTGGGTTTTCTCTCTGTAGAATAACGTAGCAAAGACTGTGAATAAAGTTATTTGCACAAAACACGAGCAGTTTCCAAGATACACGCGTTCGAACAGCATGAAACAGAGGAAACTCTGTGTCTGCTCTTCTGAACCGCTTCCTTGAGTGAAAGTGGGTTTTCTCTCCGTAGAATAACGTTGCAAAGACGGTGAATAAAGTTATTTGCACAAAACACGAACAGTTTTCAAGAGAAACGCGTCCGCACAGCATCAAACAGAGGAAACTGTGTATCTGCTCTTCTGAACCGCTCGCTTTGTTGAAAGTGGGTTTTCTCTATGTAGAATAACGTAGCAAAGACTGTGAATAAAGTTATTTGCACAAAACACGTACAGTTTCCAAGATAAACGCGCTCGAACAGCATCGAACAGAGGAAACTGTGTATCTGCTCTTCTGAACCGCTTGCTTTGGTGAAAGTGGGTGTTCTCTCTGTAGAATAACGTAGCAAAGACTGTGAATAAAGTTATTTGCACAAAACACGAGCAGTTTCCAAGTTACACGCGTTCGAACAGCATGAAACAGAAGAAACTGTGTATCTGCTCTTCTGAACCGCTTGCTGTGGTGAAAGTGGGGTTTCTCTATGTAGAATAACGTAGCAAAGACAGTGAATAAATTTATTTGCACAAAACTCGAACAGTTTCCAAGATAAACGCGCTCGAACAGCATCGAACAGAGGAAACTGTGTATCTGCTCTTCTGAACCGCTTCCTTGAGTGAAAGTGGGTTTTCTCTCCGTAGAATAACGTTGCAAAGACGGTGAATAAAGTTATTTGCACAAAACACGAACAGTTTTCAAGAGAAACGCGTCCGCACAGCATCAAACAGAGGAAACTCTGTGTCTGCTCTTCTGAACCCCTTGCTTTGGTGAAAGTGGGTTTTCTCTCTGTAGAATAGCGTAGCAGAGACTGTGAATAAAGTTATTTGCACAAAACACGAGCAGTTTCCAAGATAAACGCGTTCGAGCAGCATTAAAGAGAGGAAACTGTGTATCTGCCCTTCTGAACCGCTTGCTGTGGTGAAAGTGGGGTTTCTCTATGTAGAATAACGTAGCAAAGACTGTGAATAAAGTTATTTGCACAAAACACGAACAGTTTCCAAGATAAACGCGTTCGAGCAGCATCAACCATAGGAAACTCTGTATCTGTTCTTCTGAAGTGCTTGCTTTGTTGAAAGTGGGTTGTCTCTCTGTAGAATAACGTAGCAAAGACTGTGAATAAAGTTATTTGCACAAAACACGAGCAGTTTCCAAGATACACGCGTTCGAACAGCATGAAACAGAGGAAACTCTGTGTCTGCTCTTCTGAACCGCTTCCTTGAGTGAAAGTGGGTTTTCTCTCCGTAGAATAACGTTGCAAAGACGGTGAATAAAGTTATTTGCACAAAACACGAACAGTTTTCAAGAGAAACGCGTCCGCACAGCATCAAACAGAGGAAACTGTGTATCTGCTCTTCTGAACCGCTCGCTTTGTTGAAAGTGGGTTTTCTCTATGTAGAATAACGTAGCAAAGACTGTGAATAAAGTTATTTGCACAAAACACGAGCAGTTTCCAAGATACACGCGTTCGAACACCATGAAACAGAGGAAACTGTGTATCTGCTCTTCTGAACCGCTTGCTTTGTTGAAAGTGGGTTTTCTCTCTGTAGAATAACGTAGCAAAGACTGTGAATAAAGTTATTTGCACAAAACACGAACAGTTTCCAAGATAAACGCGTTCGAACAGCATCAACCATAGGAAACTCTGTATCTGTTCTTCTGAAGTGCTTGCTTTGTTGAAAGTGGGTTTTCTCTATGTAGAATAACGTAGCAAAGACTGTGAATAAAATTATTTGCACAAAACACGAACAGTTTCCAAGATCCACGCCTTCGAACAGCATCAAACAGAGGAAACTGTGTATCTGCTCTTCTGAACCGCTTGCTTTGTTGAAAGTGGGTTTTCTCTATGTAGAATAACGTAGCAAAGACTGTGAATAAAGTTATTTGCACAAAACACGAACAGTTTCCAAGATACACGCGTTCGAACAGCCTGAAACAGAGGAAACTCTGTATCTGCTCTTCTGAACCGCTTGCTTTGTTGAAAGTGGGTTTTCTCTATGTAGAATAACGTAGCAAAGACTGTGAATAAAGTTATTTGCACAAAACACTAGCAGTTTCCAAGATAAACGCGTTCGAATAGCATTAAACAGAGGAAACTGTGTATCTGCTCTTCTGAACCGCTTCCTTGAGTGAAAGTGGGTTTTCTCTCCGTAGAATAACGTTGCAAAGACGGTGAATAAAGTTATTTGCACAAAACACGAACAGTTTTCAAGAGAAACGCGTCCGCACAGCATCAAACAGAGGAAACTCTGTGTCTGCTCTTCTGAACCCCTTGCTTTGGTGAAAGTGGGTTTTCTCTCTGTAGAATAGCGTAGCAGAGACTGTGAATAAAGTTATTTGCACAAAACACGAGCAGTTTCCAAGATAAACGCGTTCGAGCAGCATTAAAGAGAGGAAACTGTGTATCTGCCCTTCTGAACCGCTTGCTGTGGTGAAAGTGGGGTTTCTCTATGTAGAATAACGTAGCAAAGACTGTGAATAAAGTTATTTGCACAAAACACGAACAGTTTCCAAGATAAACGCGTTCGAGCAGCATCAACCATAGGAAACTCTGTATCTGTTCTTCTGAAGTGCTTGCTTTGTTGAAAGTGGGTTTTCTCTCTGTAGAATAACGTAGCAAAGACTGTGAATAAAGTTATTTGCACAAAACACGAGCAGTTTCCAAGATACACGCGTTCGAACAGCATGAAACAGAGGAAACTCTGTGTCTGCTCTTCTGAACCGCTTCCTTGAGTGAAAGTGGGTTTTCTCTCCGTAGAATAACGTTGCAAAGACGGTGAATAAAGTTATTTGCACAAAACACGAACAGTTTTCAAGAGAAACGCGTCCGCACAGCATCAAACAGAGGAAACTGTGTATCTGCTCTTCTGAACCGCTCGCTTTGTTGAAAGTGGGTTTTCTCTATGTAGAATAACGTAGCAAAGACTGTGAATAAAGTTATTTGCACAAAACACGAACAGTTTCCAAGATAAACGCGCTCGAACAGCATCGAACAGAGGAAACTGTGTATCTGCTCTTCTGAACCGCTTGCTTTGGTGAAAGTGGGTGTTCTCTCTGTAGAATAACGTAGCAAAGACTGTGAATAAAGTTATTTGCACAAAACACGAGCAGTTTCCAAGTTACACGCGTTCGAACAGCATGAAACAGAAGAAACTGTGTATCTGCTCTTCTGAACCGCTTGCTGTGGTGAAAGTGGGGTTTCTCTATGTAGAATAACGTAGCAAAGACAGTGAATAAATTTATTTGCACAAAACTCGAACAGTTTCCAAGATAAACGCGCTCGAACAGCATCGAACAGAGGAAACTGTGTATCTGCTCTTCTGAACCGCTTCCTTGAGTGAAAGTGGGTTTTCTCTCCGTAGAATAACGTTGCAAAGACGGTGAATAAAGTTATTTGCACAAAACACGAACAGTTTTCAAGAGAAACGCGTCCGCACAGCATCAAACAGAGGAAACTCTGTGTCTGCTCTTCTGAACCCCTTGCTTTGGTGAAAGTGGGTTTTCTCTCTGTAGAATAGCGTAGCAGAGACTGTGAATAAAGTTATTTGCACAAAACACGAGCAGTTTCCAAGATAAACGCGTTCGAGCAGCATTAAAGAGAGGAAACTGTGTATCTGCCCTTCTGAACCGCTTGCTGTGGTGAAAGTGGGGTTTCTCTATGTAGAATAACGTAGCAAAGACTGTGAATAAAGTTATTTGCACAAAACACGAACAGTTTCCAAGATAAACGCGTTCGAGCAGCATCAACCATAGGAAACTCTGTATCTGTTCTTCTGAAGTGCTTGCTTTGTTGAAAGTGGGTTTTCTCTCTGTAGAATAACGTAGCAAAGACTGTGAATAAAGTTATTTGCACAAAACACGAGCAGTTTCCAAGATACACGCGTTCGAACAGCATGAAACAGAGGAAACTCTGTGTCTGCTCTTCTGAACCGCTTCCTTGAGTGAAAGTGGGTTTTCTCTCCGTAGAATAACGTTGCAAAGACGGTGAATAAAGTTATTTGCACAAAACACGAACAGTTTTCAAGAGAAACGCGTCCGCACAGCATCAAACAGAGGAAACTGTGTATCTGCTCTTCTGAACCGCTCGCTTTGTTGAAAGTGGGTTTTCTCTATGTAGAATAACGTAGCAAAGACTGTGAATAAAGTTATTTGCACAAAACACGAGCAGTTTCCAAGATACACGCGTTCGAACACCATGAAACAGAGGAAACTGTGTATCTGCTCTTCTGAACCGCTTGCTTTGTTGAAAGTGGGTTTTCTCTCTGTAGAATAACGTAGCAAAGACTGTGAATAAAGTTATTTGCACAAAACACGAACAGTTTCCAAGATAAACGCGCTCGAACAGCATCGAACAGAGGAAACTGTGTATCTGCTCTTCTGAACCGCTTGCTTTGGTGAAAGTGGGTGTTCTCTCTGTAGAATAACGTAGCAAAGACTGTGAATAAAGTTATTTGCACAAAACACGAGCAGTTTCCAAGATGAACGCGTTCGAACAGCATGAAACAGAGGAAACTGTGTATCTGCTCTTCTGAACCGCTTGCTTTGTTGAAAGTGGGTTTTCTCTATGTAGAATAACGTAGCAAAGACTGTGAATAAAGTCATTTGCACAAAACACGAACAGTTTCCAAGATAAACGCGTTCGCACAGCATCAACCATAGGAAACTCTGTATCTGTTCTTCTGAAGTGCTTGCTTTGTTGAAAGTGGGTTTTCTCTATGTAGAATAACGTAGCAAAGACTGTGAATAAAGTTATTTGCACAAAACACGAGCAGTTTCCAAGTTACACGCGTTCGAACAGCATGAAACAGAAGAAACTGTGTATCTGCTCTTCTGAACCGCTTGCTGTGGTGAAAGTGGGGTTTCTCTATGTAGAATAACGTAGCAAAGACAGTGAATAAATTTATTTGCACAAAACTCGAACAGTTTCCAAGATAAACGCGCTCGAACAGCATCGAACAGAGGAAACTGTGTATCTGCTCTTCTGAACCGCTTCCTTGAGTGAAAGTGGGTTTTCTCTCCGTAGAATAACGTTGCAAAGACGGTGAATAAAGTTATTTGCACAAAACACGAACAGTTTTCAAGAGAAACGCGTCCGCACAGCATCAAACAGAGGAAACTCTGTGTCTGCTCTTCTGAACCCCTTGCTTTGGTGAAAGTGGGTTTTCTCTCTGTAGAATAGCGTAGCAGAGACTGTGAATAAAGTTATTTGCACAAAACACGAGCAGTTTCCAAGATAAACGCGTTCGAGCAGCATTAAAGAGAGGAAACTGTGTATCTGCCCTTCTGAACCGCTTGCTGTGGTGAAAGTGGGGTTTCTCTATGTAGAATAACGTAGCAAAGACTGTGAATAAAGTTATTTGCACAAAACACGAACAGTTTCCAAGATAAACGCGTTCGAGCAGCATCAACCATAGGAAACTCTGTATCTGTTCTTCTGAAGTGCTTGCTTTGTTGAAAGTGGGTTTTCTCTCTGTAGAATAACGTAGCAAAGACTGTGAATAAAGTTATTTGCACAAAACACGAGCAGTTTCCAAGATACACGCGTTCGAACAGCATGAAACAGAGGAAACTCTGTGTCTGCTCTTCTGAACCGCTTCCTTGAGTGAAAGTGGGTTTTCTCTCCGTAGAATAACGTTGCAAAGACGGTGAATAAAGTTATTTGCACAAAACACGAACAGTTTTCAAGAGAAACGCGTCCGCACAGCATCAAACAGAGGAAACTGTGTATCTGCTCTTCTGAACCGCTCGCTTTGTTGAAAGTGGGTTTTCTCTATGTAGAATAACGTAGCAAAGACTGTGAATAAAGTTATTTGCACAAAACACGAGCAGTTTCCAAGATACACGCGTTCGAACACCATGAAACAGAGGAAACTGTGTATCTGCTCTTCTGAACCGCTTGCTTTGTTGAAAGTGGGTTTTCTCTCTGTAGAATAACGTAGCAAAGACTGTGAATAAAGTTATTTGCACAAAACACGAACAGTTTCCAAGATAAACGCGCTCGAACAGCATCGAACAGAGGAAACTGTGTATCTGCTCTTCTGAACCGCTTGCTTTGGTGAAAGTGGGTGTTCTCTCTGTAGAATAACGTAGCAAAGACTGTGAATAAAGTTATTTGCACAAAACACGAGCAGTTTCCAAGATGAACGCGTTCGAACAGCATGAAACAGAGGAAACTGTGTATCTGCTCTTCTGAACCGCTTGCTTTGTTGAAAGTGGGTTTTCTCTATGTAGAATAACGTAGCAAAGACTGTGAATAAAGTCATTTGCACAAAACACGAACAGTTTCCAAGATAAACGCGTTCGCACAGCATCAACCATAGGAAACTCTGTATCTGTTCTTCTGAAGTGCTTGCTTTGTTGAAAGTGGGTTTTCTCTATGTAGAATAACGTAGCAAAGACTGTGAATAAAGTTATTTGCACAAAACACGAGCAGTTTCCAAGTTACACGCGTTCGAACAGCATGAAACAGAAGAAACTGTGTATCTGCTCTTCTGAACCGCTTGCTGTGGTGAAAGTGGGGTTTCTCTATGTAGAATAACGTAGCAAAGACAGTGAATAAATTTATTTGCACAAAACTCGAACAGTTTCCAAGATAAACGCGCTCGAACAGCATCGAACAGAGGAAACTGTGTATCTGCTCTTCTGAACCGCTTGCTTTGGTGAAAGTGGGTGTTCTCTCTGTAGAATAACGTAGCAAAGACTGTGAATAAAGTTATTTGCACAAAACACGAGCAGTTTCCAAGATGAACGCGTTCGAACAGCATGAAACAGAGGAAACTGTGTATCTGCTCTTCTGAACCGCTTGCTTTGTTGAAAGTGGGTTTTCTCTATGTAGAATAACGTAGCAAAGACTGTGAATAAAGTTATTTGCACAAAACACTAGCAGTTTCCAAGATAAACGCGTTCGAATAGCATTAAACAGAGGAAACTGTGTATCTGCTCTTCTGAACCGCTTCCTTGAGTGAAAATGGGTTTTCTCTCCGTAGAATAACGTTGCAAAGACGGTGAATAAAGTTATTTGCACAAAACACGAACAGTTTTCAAGAGAAACGCGTCCGCACAGCATCAAACAGAGGAAACTCTGTGTCTGCTCTTCTGAACCCCTTGCTTTGGTGAAAGTGGGTTTTCTCTCTGTAGAATAGCGTAGCAGAGACTGTGAATAAAGTTATTTGCACAAAACACGAGCAGTTTCCAAGATAAACGCGTTCGAGCAGCATTAAAGAGAGGAAACTGTGTATCTGCCCTTCTGAACCGCTTGCTGTGGTGAAAGTGGGGTTTCTCTATGTAGAATAACGTAGCAAAGACTGTGAATAAAGTTATTTGCACAAAACACGAACAGTTTCCAAGATAAACGCGTTCGAGCAGCATCAACCATAGGAAACTCTGTATCTGTTCTTCTGAAGTGCTTGCTTTGTTGAAAGTGGGTTTTCTCTCTGTAGAATAACGTAGCAAAGACTGTGAATAAAGTTATTTGCACAAAACACGAGCAGTTTCCAAGATACACGCGTTCGAACAGCATGAAACAGAGGAAACTCTGTGTCTGCTCTTCTGAACCGCTTCCTTGAGTGAAAGTGGGTTTTCTCTCCGTAGAATAACGTTGCAAAGACGGTGAATAAAGTTATTTGCACAAAACACGAACAGTTTTCAAGAGAAACGCGTCCGCACAGCATCAAACAGAGGAAACTGTGTATCTGCTCTTCTGAACCGCTCGCTTTGTTGAAAGTGGGTTTTCTCTATGTAGAATAACGTAGCAAAGACTGTGAATAAAGTTATTTGCACAAAACACGAGCAGTTTCCAAGATAAACGCGCTCGAACAGCATCGAACAGAGGAAACTGTGTATCTGCTCTTCTGAACCGCTTGCTTTGGTGAAAGTGGGTGTTCTCTCTGTAGAATAACGTAGCAAAGACTGTGAATAAAGTTATTTGCACAAAACACGAGCAGTTTCCAAGTTACACGCGTTCGAACAGCATGAAACAGAAGAAACTGTGTATCTGCTCTTCTGAACCGCTTGCTGTGGTGAAAGTGGGGTTTCTCTATGTAGAATAACGTAGCAAAGACAGTGAATAAATTTATTTGCACAAAACTCGAACAGTTTCCAAGATAAACGCGCTCGAACAGCATCGAACAGAGGAAACTGTGTATCTGCTCTTCTGAACCGCTTCCTTGAGTGAAAGTGGGTTTTCTCTCCGTAGAATAACGTTGCAAAGACGGTGAATAAAGTTATTTGCACAAAACACGAACAGTTTTCAAGAGAAACGCGTCCGCACAGCATCAAACAGAGGAAACTCTGTGTCTGCTCTTCTGAACCCCTTGCTTTGGTGAAAGTGGGTTTTCTCTCTGTAGAATAGCGTAGCAGAGACTGTGAATAAAGTTATTTGCACAAAACACGAGCAGTTTCCAAGATAAACGCGTTCGAGCAGCATTAAAGAGAGGAAACTGTGTATCTGCCCTTCTGAACCGCTTGCTGTGGTGAAAGTGGGGTTTCTCTATGTAGAATAACGTAGCAAAGACTGTGAATAAAGTTATTTGCACAAAACACGAACA
Source organism: Ectemnius cavifrons (assembly GCA_964023945.1). Classification (NCBI taxonomy): domain Eukaryota; kingdom Metazoa; phylum Arthropoda; class Insecta; order Hymenoptera; family Crabronidae; genus Ectemnius; species Ectemnius cavifrons. Next base: position 21,270 of record CAXIEQ010000060.1, read on the forward strand.
GTTTCCAAGATAAACGCGTTCGAGCAGCATCAACCATAGGAAACTCTGTATCTGTTCTTCTGAAGTGCTTGCTTTGTTGAAAGTGGGTTGTCTCTCTGTAGAATAACGTAGCAAAGACTGTGAATAAAGTTATTTGCACAAAACACGAGCAGTTTCCAAGATACACGCGTTCGAACAGCATGAAACAGAGGAAACTCTGTGTCTGCTCTTCTGAACCGCTTCCTTGAGTGAAAGTGGGTTTTCTCTCCGTAGAATAACGTTGCAAAGACGGTGAATAAAGTTATTTGCACAAAACACGAACAGTTTTCAAGAGAAACGCGTCCGCACAGCATCAAACAGAGGAAACTGTGTATCTGCTCTTCTGAACCGCTCGCTTTGTTGAAAGTGGGTTTTCTCTATGTAGAATAACGTAGCAAAGACTGTGAATAAAGTTATTTGCACAAAACACGAGCAGTTTCCAAGATACACGCGTTCGAACACCATGAAACAGAGGAAACTGTGTATCTGCTCTTCTGAACCGCTTGCTTTGTTGAAAGTGGGTTTTCTCTCTGTAGAATAACGTAGCAAAGACTGTGAATAAAGTTATTTGCACAAAACACGAACAGTTTCCAAGATAAACGCGTTCGAACAGCATCAACCATAGGAAACTCTGTATCTGTTCTTCTGAAGTGCTTGCTTTGTTGAAAGTGGGTTTTCTCTATGTAGAATAACGTAGCAAAGACTGTGAATAAAATTATTTGCACAAAACACGAACAGTTTCCAAGATCCACGCCTTCGAACAGCATCAAACAGAGGAAACTGTGTATCTGCTCTTCTGAACCGCTTGCTTTGTTGAAAGTGGGTTTTCTCTATGTAGAATAACGTAGCAAAGACTGTGAATAAAGTTATTTGCACAAAACACGAACAGTTTCCAAGATACACGCGTTCGAACAGCCTGAAACAGAGGAAACTCTGTATCTGCTCTTCTGAACCGCTTGCTTTGTTGAAAGTGGGTTTTCTCTATGTAGAATAACGTAGCAAAGACTGTGAATAAAGTTATTTGCACAAAACACTAGCAGTTTCCAAGATAAACGCGTTCGAATAGCATTAAACAGAGGAAACTGTGTATCTGCTCTTCTGAACCGCTTCCTTGAGTGAAAGTGGGTTTTCTCTCCGTAGAATAACGTTGCAAAGACGGTGAATAAAGTTATTTGCACAAAACACGAACAGTTTTCAAGAGAAACGCGTCCGCACAGCATCAAACAGAGGAAACTCTGTGTCTGCTCTTCTGAACCCCTTGCTTTGGTGAAAGTGGGTTTTCTCTCTGTAGAATAGCGTAGCAGAGACTGTGAATAAAGTTATTTGCACAAAACACGAGCAGTTTCCAAGATAAACGCGTTCGAGCAGCATTAAAGAGAGGAAACTGTGTATCTGCCCTTCTGAACCGCTTGCTGTGGTGAAAGTGGGGTTTCTCTATGTAGAATAACGTAGCAAAGACTGTGAATAAAGTTATTTGCACAAAACACGAACAGTTTCCAAGATAAACGCGTTCGAGCAGCATCAACCATAGGAAACTCTGTATCTGTTCTTCTGAAGTGCTTGCTTTGTTGAAAGTGGGTTTTCTCTCTGTAGAATAACGTAGCAAAGACTGTGAATAAAGTTATTTGCACAAAACACGAGCAGTTTCCAAGATACACGCGTTCGAACAGCATGAAACAGAGGAAACTCTGTGTCTGCTCTTCTGAACCGCTTCCTTGAGTGAAAGTGGGTTTTCTCTCCGTAGAATAACGTTGCAAAGACGGTGAATAAAGTTATTTGCACAAAACACGAACAGTTTTCAAGAGAAACGCGTCCGCACAGCATCAAACAGAGGAAACTGTGTATCTGCTCTTCTGAACCGCTCGCTTTGTTGAAAGTGGGTTTTCTCTATGTAGAATAACGTAGCAAAGACTGTGAATAAAGTTATTTGCACAAAACACGAACAGTTTCCAAGATAAACGCGCTCGAACAGCATCGAACAGAGGAAACTGTGTATCTGCTCTTCTGAACCGCTTGCTTTGGTGAAAGTGGGTGTTCTCTCTGTAGAATAACGTAGCAAAGACTGTGAATAAAGTTATTTGCACAAAACACGAGCAGTTTCCAAGTTACACGCGTTCGAACAGCATGAAACAGAAGAAACTGTGTATCTGCTCTTCTGAACCGCTTGCTGTGGTGAAAGTGGGGTTTCTCTATGTAGAATAACGTAGCAAAGACAGTGAATAAATTTATTTGCACAAAACTCGAACAGTTTCCAAGATAAACGCGCTCGAACAGCATCGAACAGAGGAAACTGTGTATCTGCTCTTCTGAACCGCTTCCTTGAGTGAAAGTGGGTTTTCTCTCCGTAGAATAACGTTGCAAAGACGGTGAATAAAGTTATTTGCACAAAACACGAACAGTTTTCAAGAGAAACGCGTCCGCACAGCATCAAACAGAGGAAACTCTGTGTCTGCTCTTCTGAACCCCTTGCTTTGGTGAAAGTGGGTTTTCTCTCTGTAGAATAGCGTAGCAGAGACTGTGAATAAAGTTATTTGCACAAAACACGAGCAGTTTCCAAGATAAACGCGTTCGAGCAGCATTAAAGAGAGGAAACTGTGTATCTGCCCTTCTGAACCGCTTGCTGTGGTGAAAGTGGGGTTTCTCTATGTAGAATAACGTAGCAAAGACTGTGAATAAAGTTATTTGCACAAAACACGAACAGTTTCCAAGATAAACGCGTTCGAGCAGCATCAACCATAGGAAACTCTGTATCTGTTCTTCTGAAGTGCTTGCTTTGTTGAAAGTGGGTTTTCTCTCTGTAGAATAACGTAGCAAAGACTGTGAATAAAGTTATTTGCACAAAACACGAGCAGTTTCCAAGATACACGCGTTCGAACAGCATGAAACAGAGGAAACTCTGTGTCTGCTCTTCTGAACCGCTTCCTTGAGTGAAAGTGGGTTTTCTCTCCGTAGAATAACGTTGCAAAGACGGTGAATAAAGTTATTTGCACAAAACACGAACAGTTTTCAAGAGAAACGCGTCCGCACAGCATCAAACAGAGGAAACTGTGTATCTGCTCTTCTGAACCGCTCGCTTTGTTGAAAGTGGGTTTTCTCTATGTAGAATAACGTAGCAAAGACTGTGAATAAAGTTATTTGCACAAAACACGAGCAGTTTCCAAGATACACGCGTTCGAACACCATGAAACAGAGGAAACTGTGTATCTGCTCTTCTGAACCGCTTGCTTTGTTGAAAGTGGGTTTTCTCTCTGTAGAATAACGTAGCAAAGACTGTGAATAAAGTTATTTGCACAAAACACGAACAGTTTCCAAGATAAACGCGCTCGAACAGCATCGAACAGAGGAAACTGTGTATCTGCTCTTCTGAACCGCTTGCTTTGGTGAAAGTGGGTGTTCTCTCTGTAGAATAACGTAGCAAAGACTGTGAATAAAGTTATTTGCACAAAACACGAGCAGTTTCCAAGATGAACGCGTTCGAACAGCATGAAACAGAGGAAACTGTGTATCTGCTCTTCTGAACCGCTTGCTTTGTTGAAAGTGGGTTTTCTCTATGTAGAATAACGTAGCAAAGACTGTGAATAAAGTCATTTGCACAAAACACGAACAGTTTCCAAGATAAACGCGTTCGCACAGCATCAACCATAGGAAACTCTGTATCTGTTCTTCTGAAGTGCTTGCTTTGTTGAAAGTGGGTTTTCTCTATGTAGAATAACGTAGCAAAGACTGTGAATAAAGTTATTTGCACAAAACACGAGCAGTTTCCAAGTTACACGCGTTCGAACAGCATGAAACAGAAGAAACTGTGTATCTGCTCTTCTGAACCGCTTGCTGTGGTGAAAGTGGGGTTTCTCTATGTAGAATAACGTAGCAAAGACAGTGAATAAATTTATTTGCACAAAACTCGAACAGTTTCCAAGATAAACGCGCTCGAACAGCATCGAACAGAGGAAACTGTGTATCTGCTCTTCTGAACCGCTTCCTTGAGTGAAAGTGGGTTTTCTCTCCGTAGAATAACGTTGCAAAGACGGTGAATAAAGTTATTTGCACAAAACACGAACAGTTTTCAAGAGAAACGCGTCCGCACAGCATCAAACAGAGGAAACTCTGTGTCTGCTCTTCTGAACCCCTTGCTTTGGTGAAAGTGGGTTTTCTCTCTGTAGAATAGCGTAGCAGAGACTGTGAATAAAGTTATTTGCACAAAACACGAGCAGTTTCCAAGATAAACGCGTTCGAGCAGCATTAAAGAGAGGAAACTGTGTATCTGCCCTTCTGAACCGCTTGCTGTGGTGAAAGTGGGGTTTCTCTATGTAGAATAACGTAGCAAAGACTGTGAATAAAGTTATTTGCACAAAACACGAACAGTTTCCAAGATAAACGCGTTCGAGCAGCATCAACCATAGGAAACTCTGTATCTGTTCTTCTGAAGTGCTTGCTTTGTTGAAAGTGGGTTTTCTCTCTGTAGAATAACGTAGCAAAGACTGTGAATAAAGTTATTTGCACAAAACACGAGCAGTTTCCAAGATACACGCGTTCGAACAGCATGAAACAGAGGAAACTCTGTGTCTGCTCTTCTGAACCGCTTCCTTGAGTGAAAGTGGGTTTTCTCTCCGTAGAATAACGTTGCAAAGACGGTGAATAAAGTTATTTGCACAAAACACGAACAGTTTTCAAGAGAAACGCGTCCGCACAGCATCAAACAGAGGAAACTGTGTATCTGCTCTTCTGAACCGCTCGCTTTGTTGAAAGTGGGTTTTCTCTATGTAGAATAACGTAGCAAAGACTGTGAATAAAGTTATTTGCACAAAACACGAGCAGTTTCCAAGATACACGCGTTCGAACACCATGAAACAGAGGAAACTGTGTATCTGCTCTTCTGAACCGCTTGCTTTGTTGAAAGTGGGTTTTCTCTCTGTAGAATAACGTAGCAAAGACTGTGAATAAAGTTATTTGCACAAAACACGAACAGTTTCCAAGATAAACGCGCTCGAACAGCATCGAACAGAGGAAACTGTGTATCTGCTCTTCTGAACCGCTTGCTTTGGTGAAAGTGGGTGTTCTCTCTGTAGAATAACGTAGCAAAGACTGTGAATAAAGTTATTTGCACAAAACACGAGCAGTTTCCAAGATGAACGCGTTCGAACAGCATGAAACAGAGGAAACTGTGTATCTGCTCTTCTGAACCGCTTGCTTTGTTGAAAGTGGGTTTTCTCTATGTAGAATAACGTAGCAAAGACTGTGAATAAAGTCATTTGCACAAAACACGAACAGTTTCCAAGATAAACGCGTTCGCACAGCATCAACCATAGGAAACTCTGTATCTGTTCTTCTGAAGTGCTTGCTTTGTTGAAAGTGGGTTTTCTCTATGTAGAATAACGTAGCAAAGACTGTGAATAAAGTTATTTGCACAAAACACGAGCAGTTTCCAAGTTACACGCGTTCGAACAGCATGAAACAGAAGAAACTGTGTATCTGCTCTTCTGAACCGCTTGCTGTGGTGAAAGTGGGGTTTCTCTATGTAGAATAACGTAGCAAAGACAGTGAATAAATTTATTTGCACAAAACTCGAACAGTTTCCAAGATAAACGCGCTCGAACAGCATCGAACAGAGGAAACTGTGTATCTGCTCTTCTGAACCGCTTGCTTTGGTGAAAGTGGGTGTTCTCTCTGTAGAATAACGTAGCAAAGACTGTGAATAAAGTTATTTGCACAAAACACGAGCAGTTTCCAAGATGAACGCGTTCGAACAGCATGAAACAGAGGAAACTGTGTATCTGCTCTTCTGAACCGCTTGCTTTGTTGAAAGTGGGTTTTCTCTATGTAGAATAACGTAGCAAAGACTGTGAATAAAGTTATTTGCACAAAACACTAGCAGTTTCCAAGATAAACGCGTTCGAATAGCATTAAACAGAGGAAACTGTGTATCTGCTCTTCTGAACCGCTTCCTTGAGTGAAAATGGGTTTTCTCTCCGTAGAATAACGTTGCAAAGACGGTGAATAAAGTTATTTGCACAAAACACGAACAGTTTTCAAGAGAAACGCGTCCGCACAGCATCAAACAGAGGAAACTCTGTGTCTGCTCTTCTGAACCCCTTGCTTTGGTGAAAGTGGGTTTTCTCTCTGTAGAATAGCGTAGCAGAGACTGTGAATAAAGTTATTTGCACAAAACACGAGCAGTTTCCAAGATAAACGCGTTCGAGCAGCATTAAAGAGAGGAAACTGTGTATCTGCCCTTCTGAACCGCTTGCTGTGGTGAAAGTGGGGTTTCTCTATGTAGAATAACGTAGCAAAGACTGTGAATAAAGTTATTTGCACAAAACACGAACAGTTTCCAAGATAAACGCGTTCGAGCAGCATCAACCATAGGAAACTCTGTATCTGTTCTTCTGAAGTGCTTGCTTTGTTGAAAGTGGGTTTTCTCTCTGTAGAATAACGTAGCAAAGACTGTGAATAAAGTTATTTGCACAAAACACGAGCAGTTTCCAAGATACACGCGTTCGAACAGCATGAAACAGAGGAAACTCTGTGTCTGCTCTTCTGAACCGCTTCCTTGAGTGAAAGTGGGTTTTCTCTCCGTAGAATAACGTTGCAAAGACGGTGAATAAAGTTATTTGCACAAAACACGAACAGTTTTCAAGAGAAACGCGTCCGCACAGCATCAAACAGAGGAAACTGTGTATCTGCTCTTCTGAACCGCTCGCTTTGTTGAAAGTGGGTTTTCTCTATGTAGAATAACGTAGCAAAGACTGTGAATAAAGTTATTTGCACAAAACACGAGCAGTTTCCAAGATACACGCGTTCGAACACCATGAAACAGAGGAAACTGTGTATCTGCTCTTCTGAACCGCTTGCTTTGTTGAAAGTGGGTTTTCTCTCTGTAGAATAACGTAGCAAAGACTGTGAATAAAGTTATTTGCACAAAACACGAACAGTTTCCAAGATAAACGCGCTCGAACAGCATCGAACAGAGGAAACTGTGTATCTGCTCTTCTGAACCGCTTGCTTTGGTGAAAGTGGGTGTTCTCTCTGTAGAATAACGTAGCAAAGACTGTGAATAAAGTTATTTGCACAAAACACGAGCAGTTTCCAAGTTACACGCGTTCGAACAGCATGAAACAGAAGAAACTGTGTATCTGCTCTTCTGAACCGCTTGCTGTGGTGAAAGTGGGGTTTCTCTATGTAGAATAACGTAGCAAAGACAGTGAATAAATTTATTTGCACAAAACTCGAACAGTTTCCAAGATAAACGCGCTCGAACAGCATCGAACAGAGGAAACTGTGTATCTGCTCTTCTGAACCGCTTGCTTTGGTGAAAGTGGGTGTTCTCTCTGTAGAATAACGTAGCAAAGACTGTGAATAAAGTTATTTGCACAAAACACGAGCAGTTTCCAAGATGAACGCGTTCGAACAGCATGAAACAGAGGAAACTGTGTATCTGCTCTTCTGAACCGCTTGCTTTGTTGAAAGTGGGTTTTCTCTATGTAGAATAACGTAGCAAAGACTGTGAATAAAGTTATTTGCACAAAACACTAGCAGTTTCCAAGATAAACGCGTTCGAATAGCATTAAACAGAGGAAACTGTATCTGCTCTTCTGAACCGCTTCCTTGAGTGAAAGTGGGTTTTCTCTCCGTAGAATAACGTTGCAAAGACGGTGAATAAAGTTATTTGCACAAAACACGAACAGTTTTCAAGAGAAACGCGTCCGCACAGCATCAAACAGAGGAAACTCTGTGTCTGCTCTTCTGAACCCCTTGCTTTGGTGAAAGTGGGTTTTCTCTCTGTAGAATAGCGTAGCAGAGACTGTGAATAAAGTTATTTGCACAAAACACGAGCAGTTTCCAAGATAAACGCGTTCGAGCAGCATTAAAGAGAGGAAACTGTGTATCTGCCCTTCTGAACCGCTTGCTGTGGTGTAAGTGGGGTTTCTCTATGTAGAATAACGTAGCAAAGACTGTGAATAAAGTTATTTGCACAAAACACGAGCAGTTTCCAAGATACACGCGTTCGAACAGCATGAAACAGAGGAAACTCTGTGTCTGCTCTTCTGAACCGCTTCCTTGAGTGAAAGTGGGTTTTCTCTCTGTAGAATAACGTAGCAAAGACTGTGAATAAAGTTATTTGCACAAAACACGAACAGTTTCCAAGATAAACGCGCTCGAACAGCATCGAACAGAGGAAACTGTGTATCTGCTCTTCTGAACCGCTTGCTTTGGTGAAAGTGGGTGTTCTCTCTGTAGAATAACGTAGCAAAGACTGTGAATAAAGTTATTTGCACAAAACACGAGCAGTTTCCAAGATGAACGCGTTCGAACAGCATGAAACAGAGGAAACTGTGTATCTGCTCTTCTGAACCGCTTGCTTTGTTGAAAGTGGGTTTTCTCTATGTAGAATAACGTAGCAAAGACTGTGAATAAAGTTATTTGCACAAAACACGAACAGTTTCCAAGATAAACGCGTTCGAGCAGCATTAAAGAGAGGAAACTGTGTATCTGCCCTTCTGAACCGCTTGCTGTGGTGAAAGTGGGGTTTCTCTATGTAGAATAACGTAGCAAAGACTGTGAATAAAGTTATTTGCACAAAACACGAACAGTTTCCAAGATAAACGCGTTCGAGCAGCATCAACCATAGGAAACTCTGTATCTGTTCTTCTGAAGTGCTTGCTTTGTTGAAAGTGGGTTTTCTCTCTGTAGAATAACGTAGCAAAGACTGTGAATAAAGTTATTTGCACAAAACACGAGCAGTTTCCAAGATACACGCGTTCGAACAGCATGAAACAGAGGAAACTCTGTGTCTGCTCTTCTGAACCGCTTCCTTGAGTGAAAGTGGGTTTTCTCTCCGTAGAATAACGTTGCAAAGACGGTGAATAAAGTTATTTGCACAAAACACGAACAGTTTTCAAGAGAAACGCGTCCGCACAGCATCAAACAGAGGAAACTGTGTATCTGCTCTTCTGAACCGCTCGCTTTGTTGAAAGTGGGTTTTCTCTATGTAGAATAACGTAGCAAAGACTGTGAATAAAGTTATTTGCACAAAACACGAGCAGTTTCCAAGATACACGCGTTCGAACACCATGAAACAGAGGAAACTGTGTATCTGCTCTTCTGAACCGCTTGCTTTGTTGAAAGTGGGTTTTCTCTCTGTAGAATAACGTAGCAAAGACTGTGAGTAAAGTTATTTGCACAAAACACGAACAGTTTCCAAGATAAACGCGCTCGAACAGCATCGAACAGAGGAAAATGTGTATCTGCTCTTCTGAACCGCTTGCTTTGGTGAAAGTGGGTGTTCTCTCTGTAGAATAACGTAGCAAAGACTGTGAATAAACTTATTTGCACAAAACACGAGCAGTTTCCAAGTTACACGCGTTCGAACAGCATCGAACAGAGGAAACTGTGTATCTGCTCTTCTGAACCGCTTGCTTTGGTGAAAGTGGGTGTTCTCTCTGTAGAATAACGTAGCAAAGACTGTGAATAAAGTTATTTGCACAAAACACGAGCAGTTTCCAAGATGAACGCGTTCGAACAGCATGAAACAGAGGAAACTGTGTATCTGCTCTTCTGAACCGCTTGCTTTGTTGAAAGTGGGTTTTCTCTATGTAGAATAACGTAGCAAAGACTGTGAATAAAGTTATTTGCACAAAACACTAGCAGTTTCCAAGATAAACGCGTTCGAATAGCATTAAACAGAGGAAACTGTGTATCTGCTCTTCTGAACCGCTTCCTTGAGTGAAAGTGGGTTTTCTCTCCGTAGAATAACGTTGCAAAGACGGTGAATAAAGTTATTTGCACAAAACACGAACAGTTTTCAAGAGAAACGCGTCCGCACAGCATCAAACAGAGGAAACTCTGTGTCTGCTCTTCTGAACCCCTTGCTTTGGTGAAAGTGGGTTTTCTCTCTGTAGAATAGCGTAGCAGAGACTGTGAATAAAGTTATTTGCACAAAACACGAGCAGTTTCCAAGATAAACGCGTTCGAGCAGCATCAACCATAGGAAACTCTGTATCTGTTCTTCTGAAGTGCTTGCTTTGTTGAAAGTGGGTTTTCTCTCTGTAGAATAACGTAGCAAAGACTGTGAATAAAGTTATTTGCACAAAACACGAGCAGTTTCCAAGATACACGCGTTCGAACAGCATGAAACAGAGGAAACTCTGTGTCTGCTCTTCTGAACCGCTTCCTTGAGTGAAAGTGGGTTTTCTCTCCGTAGAATAACGTTGCAAAGACGGTGAATAAAGTTATTTGCACAAAACACGAACAGTTTTCAAGAGAAACGCGTCCGCACAGCATCAAACAGAGGAAACTCTGTGTCTGCTCTTCTGAACCGCTTGCTTTGTTGAAAGTGGGTTTTCTCTATGTAGAATAACGTAGCAAAGACTGTGAATAAAGTTATTTGCACAAAACACTAGCAGTTTCCAAGATAAACGCGTTCGAATAACATTAAACAGAGGAAACTGTGTATCTGCTCTTCTGAACCGCTTCCTTGAGTGAAAGTGGGTTTTCTCTCCGTAGAATAACGTTGCAAAGACGGTGAATAAAGTTATTTGCACAAAACACGAGCAGTTTCCAAGATGAACGCGTTCGAACAGCATGAAACAGAGGAAACTGTGTATCTGCTCTTCTGAACCGCTTGCTTTGTTGAAAGTGGGTTTTCTCTATGTAGAATAACGTAGCAAAGACTGTGAATAAAGTTATTTGCACAAAACACTAGCAGTTTCCAAGATAAACGCGTTCGAATAACATTAAACAGAGGAAACTGTGTATCTGCTCTTCTGAACCGCTTCCTTGAGTGAAAGTGGGTTTTCTCTCCGTAGAATAACGTTGCAAAGACGGTGAATAAAGTTATTTGCACAAAACACGAACAGTTTTCAAGAGAAACGCGTCCGCACAGCATCAAACAGAGGAAACTCTGTGTCTGCTCTTCTGAACCCCTTGCTTTGGTGAAAGTGGGTTTTCTCTCTGTAGAATAGCGTAGCAGAGACTGTGAATAAAGTTATTTGCACAAAACACGAGCAGTTTCCAAGATAAACGCGTTCGAGCAGCATTAAAGAGAGGAAACTGTGTATCTGCCCTTCTGAACCGCTTGCTGTGGTGAAAGTGGGGTTTCTCTATGTAGAATAACGTAGCAAAGACTGTGAATAAAGTTATTTGCACAAAACACGAACAGTTTCCAAGATAAACGCGTTCGAGCAGCATCAACCATAGGAAACTCTGTATCTGTTCTTCTGAAGTGCTTGTGTGACGTCTCACGCCGTCCCTGATAATCGTACAGTTTTTTTTTTTCTCTCTTCTCTTTTAATTCACGAACTTCAATCATTTGGTAATTCCAAGCACACGAACTTCCAAGCGCCCAACCAGCTGGGCCAAAGGCCCAGCTGCTCTTCCCGCGGCCGAAGGCCGCGGGAGTTTTTGAAAAATCGCTCAAGGTCATCTCGAATTTCGCCGAGTCAGCATATATTTTCTTATCGATATATCGCTAAGAAAAATTGCTGACGTTGCATATATCAGTCGAGGCCCGTTAAATTCCAAAATGGCCGAAGGCCATCATAACGCATGAAATTTTCATACTATCAATAACACCAGTGAAAATAGCGATCCAAGCTCTTCGACATTGAGCCCAGCTTAAAGTAAGATTAACTAAACATCGTATTATAGCCACTGCGTAACATGAGCATAGTCCTTCATTTATAATACTGCCCCAATGAACCACGAACATAAATATGTAATGATTCAGAAATGATCGTGAGTCGTTGGAGGAATATTACTATAACCATAAGAATACCTATAACTTCGGAACACCGCGTAGACGAGCTCGCGCCAAGCATTTAGTATTATCAGCGTTCCCACGTACTCCTGTACACGTGCGACCGTGAGATAATCATTCGTAAGCTTCCCAGAGGAGGATGATCAAAGAGTATCCAGTAGGCAAGACCTGCATTCCATTCTCACGAGAGAAAAGCTTGAAGTCACGTACGAGGTATTAGATAACGCGCGAGGCTCCAGCTCGTCTACTACTGATAAGGCACGCGCGGTCCAGCGTGGGATCGCCTACGCTGCATCGCACGTGGAGCCCGCCGAGCGTGGGATTGCCGACGTCAGCATTCTTGAAGTCCGCGCGGACTCGGTCGCCGACGCGATCCCAGGCCTCCGATTGGCTCCCCACTACGCGGGCGCTGTGCGGCCCCACTGCGCGGAGACCTACGAGGCTCCGGAGAGTCAGTCGAATGATCAGTCTTCATCGTGCGCTCTTAGTGAACGGCAGCAACCTTCTCTTCAAGCTCCAATACTTGACTTAGAATTCAGTTCAGTGGTGACAGCCAGTGATACTTAGTGCTTCTTCGCCACATCCCAGGGCAACCCTTGCTTAGCGCCTGCCACTCCGAAGCGACTTGTCCAGCGCTCCTAAACGTAAGTCGTTTGTCACTCAATATAGCCGCGATTAGACTCCGTGACTGACTCCCACGTTAAACTTTAAGTCCACCCATTGTTCCGAGATTCAGGCATCTGCCTTTATTATTACTATTATACGCCAGTGTATCCTAAATATTCATTCAATATACTTGTTGTCTTGACGAGAGTGTTCCCATTCAAACACAATGGCCAACCATCTTCCCTTACCTATCCTTACAGTGAACCTAAACGACTCCGAATTATCCATAGACCGCCTGTCTATTGTATTTTCAAAGTGTGTTCTATCGGATTATAGATCTGTCACTATACGCGCTTCCAACAAGCGTAAGGAGCAGCGCTACGGTAGAGCGCCTCACCGATCCGAACCGATCATCCCAATCATGAACGCGAACCGAGGAGGCGGACACCAACGCCCTACACCCCGTCGGAGCCACCGTTCCGGCAGGCGAGTACGAGACCGCCGCCAGCAATATTATGAACGGATTCGGCAACAAGAGGAGGAATTCCTCTATTGGTATCTTGGAGTGCGACTACGAAACGGATACGCACCCTACGTCTGCCGCCAAGACCACCCTACGGCTCCTCCTTGCTCAAACAGACGGCCAACACGCCGAGCAGGACGCCGAGCCCGTGAACAACGCGTACCCGCCCCCAGTGCACCTGTCCAGGATCACGCTGGGAACGGCGAAGCGGATAGTGTTAATTATATTAACTACGCTCCCCGAACTGGCCCCGATATGCCACCACCGGAAGCTTATTCTCCTGTACCGGATTCTTCCCTTCAGGAGGAAAATCCGCAGCTTCCCGATCTTCCTCCAGAACCCTCAAACAGCAACCTCTATTATATCCCTCTCCCTCGATCCTCGTCTCAGGAGGATCGCCAATTTGTCGTCAACAACCCAGTTGTGACCGAGTTATTAAGGGATGCAACTACCCATACCTTCCAATTCTATCCTCCTCCGTCCTCTATTGTAATTGAGGAAATATTCAGCGAAGACGATGATGTTATCATACTAGATTAATTACTGAAGTTCAATTCCAATCATGTGACTACTCATTTTATACACCTATATATATATACACTCAGCTTGTCGAATAAATCCATCTTACCCGATATTGCACTCACATATTTCTGTTTCCTTGAGAATGTATCTCGAAGCAACGGAAGCCTATTACCTTATCTCTATTTTCCTTAGCAAGTAAGCACACTCGTAGCATAAGCGACTTTCGGGCATAATAGTCACCCGAACAGCGTGTCTCGTGTAAATCGCGTTTTCGCGGCCCTAAAGTGACAGCACCCCATCCCAGGTAAATTGCATATAAGCGCATTGACCGTAGGGAGGTAATTTAATATTTCACCTCACGCCCCGGTAAATGGGTCGTTCCGATCTTTGACTACGACAAGCTGTGGTCATTCAAACAGATTCGGTGGAAATACTTTCTACCTTACCGAACTTTCCTACCTGTTTTACCATTATTCTACCTAACCTGCATTTTCACTACTTATCTACTACTTACCTTCTTTACCATACTCTACTACTTACCTACTACTTACCTTCCTTACCACATTTTATTACTATTTATCTACCTTACCATAATTTATTACTTACCTCATAATCCTACTACTTACCTATCGGCGTTGAACCGCTGTTCTACATTAACATCCATAACATAGTTATCTGCAGTCTCACTGCTACTATTTACCTGTAAGATTTCCTCTCCCGTGCGGAACCGGATCATAGCGCGGCTAAGCCGAGTAGTCCCCTCCATTAGGTTATCCCCTCTCGACTCTCTACAGCAGTGCCTCATCCCAGGGTAAAGTTCAGTGCAAGCGACTGACCCGAAAAAGAGGCAAATAAAAATCGAAAATAAGCACGTCTGGGAATTAGATCGACTAATAGGTTGCGGAAGACCACGACCTTCGGCCGACGCCTCCCTGAGACGTAACAGCTTAAATTTTCTGGTGGCAGCGGTGGGATTGTAACTGTTGCAAAGAGACACAAAAAGAGGAGACATCGAGACCGGAGTACGGCACAAAAAGCATGCCGAATACCAGATCCACCACCCACACTGAAAGGAATCTTGCCGAGCGAGAACAGCGAATCCAGGAGTTAGAAGAACAGGTGACTGAGACCGGACAACGGGTTTTAGACGAGCACCAAAGGATAGCGCAACAAACCTCTGCTATGGAGGACATCCAACGCGTTATGCAGTCCTTGGAGGACCTGCGTTTAGAAGTGGCTAATGTGAAGCAATGGCAAGAGAGCCGTTTGGACTCTACAATCGGGACTCAAGGACCGGCGACAACGACGCACGGAACCAACATACAGCTTCGCGACGCCATCGATGTCGTTCCAAAATTCGACGGATACAACATGTCCGTATTCCAATTCGGACGAGCCTGCGAACGTGCCAGGGACATGCTCCCTTCGCACTTGGAACCATCCCTTACGCGGATGATCCAGAACAAATTGCAGGGACACGCATTAAATGCCACCGAAGACGTGGACGCGCTGACGGTTTCCGCGATCATCGAGCGATTACAAACTTACTTTGCGCCGAAAAAGACTCTAAACCAATACCGCGGTGAACTCGCCAATGCCTGCAAGGCACCAAACGAACACATAATGACCTACATCGGACGCATTAAAGACCTCCGCACGGCGATAATGGAAGGCGAACGTCGCGCTCGTGGAGCCCTGTCTCGCGCGTTAACTAAGGACATTGAAGAAGACGTAATGGAAGGCTTTCGCGAAGGATTACCGCCCAACTTGGCCCTTCGACTTCAAGTGGAAGGATGCTCCGATTTGGAGGACGCATTCATGAAAACCGTGCAACTTGTCAAACAGATGGAGACGGAAGCAGTCAAACACCATCTACCGCGAAACCCTGAAGTAAAACCTTTCTATCCACGAAGTGACTCCAATAACTATCCCGAACGTCGCCGCGATAATAGGGACCGTGTCGAACACAATCGCCGTCCCGTAAACGTACGTCGGTCAGACGATTACCAGCCACGTACTAACAACTCACACGCGTACCCGCCACGCAATAGTCGGCCAACCGAGTACCGACCACGCAGCGATGAGCGAGGCGCGTATCAACCGCGCAACAATAGGCCAAATGATTACAGGCCGCGCGTTAATACTCACGACGCCGGTCCGTCACGTGACTACCGCCATAACAATGGACAATGGCAACAAGGAAGGAACACACAGCAAGGAATAGTGTGCAATTTCTGCAAATATCCAGGGCACGATATGTCCGAATGCAGAAAACTCGCGTATCGTAAGGCGCAAGAAGCCGCCAATAACCAGTCGGGAAACGGGGGAAGCGCTCCGACACACCCCGACGCCCGCCGGACCGCGACGCAGCAAGGGCGTCAAGGAGGGATGATGGGCGACGGCCAGCCGGGCCCGAGGGCTACCGGATTGCCACCGTCTGCCTAGACAAACACAGTAGAGTCCCCACAGTTTTGCTCTCCTCACCACAATTAATCGGATGCGTACGTCTCATGCTCGATTCAGGGGCCGAGGTCAACCTGATCAAAGAGCGAGTCGTATGTCCCAACGCATCTATACAAAGAGGAGCGAAACTGACACTTCAAGGGATATCCCCAGTTCCAATTATTACCCGAGGGCTAATAATCGTGGACCTGGTCGGATGTCGAATCCCGATGCACGTGATAGAGAATGACGTGCCCATCTGTCAAGACGGGATATTAGGCTCACAATTCCTGGCCGAACAAGCGGCATTAGTTGATTACGAAAATCAACGCATATGGGTACAAGGGAAATACGTACCTTTCTACGAGCCAACTACGGTACGAATTCCGGCTCGCACTGCCGTACCAGTAGCCGTCAACATAGCCAATCCGGAGCTAACGACGGGATACATTTCACTGTATCAGCCCAGACCTGGTACATATATGGGCAACGCACTAGTATCGAATATAAAGGGTAAAGCTTACCTACCTCTGTTCAACACGTCGAACGAAGATTTCGATCTCTTGGTGCCCACTCTGGAACTACACGAGGTCTCCATCCAGGGGGATCCCGATGTAGGCTGCGCCGCATTCTCCTCCCGAGGGCAGGAGGATGGACAAAGCGAACTGCTACCTGGAGAAGAAAGAAAGGAAGTGGTGAAGTCGTTGCTACGGCTTGATCACTTAAACGACGAAGAAAGAAGGAACGTTGAAGGACTCATCGAAGACAGCCTCGACAGATTTCATATACCAGGCGACCAACTACACGCCACTAATGCGGCAGAACATGCCATCCACACTATCGACGACGTACCAAACCACGTTAAGCAATATAGATACGCACCCGCACAAAAGGAGGAGATCACTCGTCAAGTGCAGGAGTTGCTCAACACCGACGTGATAGAAGTATCAAAATCACCATACAACTCGCCGTTGTGGATAGTCCCTAAGAAACCGGACTCCCACGGGAACAAACGATGGAGGATGGTTATAGACTACAGAGCATTGAATGATAAAACGATCGGTGATGCATATCCATTGCCAAATATCACTGACATCCTAGACCAACTAGGAGGAGCGAAGTATTTCTCGTGCTTCGATCTAGCTTCAGGCTTTCATCAAATACCTATGGCAAAGTCGGACGCCCACAAAACAGCATTTTCCACTCCTTTTGGCCACTACCAATTTAAAAGGATGCCATTTGGACTGAAAAATGCCCCAGCCACGTTCCAAAGACTGATGGATAACGTATTGTCAGGACTACAAGGAAACGAATTATTCGTCTATCTTGATGATATCGTTATTTACGCCAAGTCACTACGGGAACACGAAATTAAATACCATAGGTTAGTAGCAAGACTCAGAGACGCTAACCTAAAACTACAACCGGATAAGTGCGAATTTCTGCGGAGAGAAGTGGCTTATCTCGGCCACATAATCAGTGAACACGGAGTAAAACCCGACCCCAAAAAGATTGAGGCAATCGAAGCATTCCCTACTCCTAAAACATCAACGAACATAAAGGAATTCTTAGGACTCGCAGGGTACTACAGAAAATTTATTCCACAATTTTCTAAAACCGCCAAACCACTAACAGACCTCCTCAAGAAGGACAAGCCCTTTATATGGGGAGACCGACAACGAGAAGCATTCGACACCTTGAGGAAGGCATTGTGCAACGATCCGATACTACAATACCCAGACTTTTCTAAACCGTTCGTTCTGACCACGGACGCATCTGCACTCGCTATTGGAGGAGTATTAAGCCAAGGACAAGTAGGCGAAGACCTCCCAGTGGCTTACACTTCCAGAGTGTTAAATCAGGCCGAACGAAATTACTCCACTATTGAAAAGGAATGCCTGGCCATCATTTAC
Source organism: Ectemnius cavifrons (assembly GCA_964023945.1). Taxonomy (NCBI): domain Eukaryota; kingdom Metazoa; phylum Arthropoda; class Insecta; order Hymenoptera; family Crabronidae; genus Ectemnius; species Ectemnius cavifrons. Next base: position 39,046 of record CAXIEQ010000060.1, read on the forward strand.
GCCGTAAACCATTTCCGCCCATACCTGTATGGCAGGGAATTTCTCATAGTGACCGATCACAAACCTCTAGTATGGTTACACTCGATGCAAGATCCTTCGTCGAGATTATGCAAATGGCGATTAAAACTGGCCGAATACAACTACACTATACGCTATAAACAAGGCCGCATTAACTCCAACGCGGATGCACTGTCGCGAAATCCGCCTGCAATAAAACAAGTACTCCCGATACAACCGGAAGACAGGAAACGAAAAAGGAAAACAGCAATCGAATCCACTTCGTCATCTGATTTAAACATCTTCTCGCCAAGACCAGCGCGAAAGAAACGACCAGAGCGATCACCCAGTCCCATTTCGGGAGTCACAATCAGACCTAGGGATCGAAAAAGGAAAGAAAGACCTCCACCACCAAGCGTCGATGTACCCACATCGCCGAGGAGTGAGGAAGACCAACAAGAAACCAGCACCCCTCGAGTAAAGCGAGGAAAGGAAGCTGCATATTTGCCAGAACCAGTCCGCGAACTTCCCACGGAACGAGGAAACGATCAAGAGGAATACAACGAAACCGCATCGATTATTGCAAGCCCAGGTACCGATCGAGCAACTTCACCTGGACCAAACGTCGAAAATTCGCCGGAAGAATGCCTTGACGACTCCGATCCGTTCCCTCCCATGGAACTGACGTCGGACGTTGTCGACGAGGAAACAGAAGAGCAGCAACACTTTCAAGAAACGAACACCGCGTTCGGAGACACTGATTTATCCAACGACATTCCACTAGACTCTGATTCAGAAACTGGTGAGAGTGAAGAAGAGGAAAATCTTTTCGAACGGGAAGTAATACCGTATGACACGCGAGGCATCCCCGCATTAAAAACAACTCGCGTACGGGATTGCCTACTTCAACGAAAGGACAATCACTGCATCTTCGTGCACCACGATGGCACTCCCTACGACGAAGGAGCAACGGAATATTCCAAAAAAGGGTTATTACCCGCGCTTGGGAATCTCCTACCCGACCGACCATTGGTGATGCCTATCGGAACCAAACATCTGATCGCTATCCCTTTAAAGGAAGCCAGCGCAACTCTAACGTCACAAGATGTAATCGCCGGTTGGAGAATGCTACGCATGGCTATAGAGGAACTACAGCTAAAATCGATCAGTATCAGGAAAACCGACACTATGGACGAACTACCATGGAGCCATATCGTCAATAAATGTAATGACGTATTAAACGACCTAAACGTCACTATCATCTTTTGTAAGGGGCTAATTCGAGAGCCGCCCGAACCACAGCGACCAGCACTCATCAAGGAAGCACATTCATCCGCGATGGGAGGACACAAAGGCGTTACCAAAACGTACACCAGACTCAAGCACCACTACTATTGGAAAACCATGAAACAAGAAATAGAGAAATTTGTACGACAATGTCGAGACTGCCAAGTGAAGAAACTAACGAGGATCAAGACTAAACAGCCTATGATACTTACCGACACACCAGGAGCTGCCTTCGACAAAGTCGCACTCGACATCGTTGGAGAGCTACCTGAAACACAAAACGGAAATCGTTACATACTCACCATGCAAGATCTACTTACCAAGTTCTGTATCGCCGTCCCACTACGCGAAACAACGTCCAAAACTATCTCTGAAGCGCTCATAAAGCATCTCATATGCACATTCGGTGCTCCTAGAGCCATTCTTACGGACCAAGGAACGAATTTCACGTCCGCCTTAATGAAACATGTCGCGCGAAGATTCGGTATTAAACAATATAGTACTACCGCTTACCATCCTCAATCGAATGGATCTTTAGAAAGATCGCACCATGTGCTAGCCGAATACCTTAAAATGCACATAACGAAAAACGCCAATTGGGACGACCTATTAGACTTAGCTATGTTTTCATATAACACAAGCCAACACGAAGGCACGCGATTCACACCATACGAATTAGTCTTCGGGAAAACCGCGCGCGTACCCGCTAGTAACCCGCCGATTGAAGAGAATATAGACCTAACTTATCAGGATTACTTAGCCAACCTTTACAACCAAATACGAGACGCACAGGAGCTAGCTAGGGAAAACCTAGGTCAAGCGAAAGAACGGTCTAAGGCCTACTATGATAGGCATATCAATCCTCAAAATTTCAAAGTCGGAGATTTAGTATTTTGCCTAAAGGAACCGAAACGCGGTAAATTTGCTGACCAGTACACCGGACCGCATGAGGTCTTGGAAATATTACCAAATAATAACGTCAAAATAATGATTAAAGGAAACTCACGTATAGTACACATGGACAAGCTCAAACTATCGCGCATAATTATCCACCGATCCGAATCCGACGCATAACCTGGTCATCTTCTTATGACAATATGTAATATAACCATCAGTACAGCACTGAAACAACGCGATATTTCTATTAATTACATTACAGACTTAAGTATTGAGGCAGACGAACCGAAGGACCGATCGATCGAAAATGTCCAACCTCCTTACACACATCATGGATCTCGACGGATTCATCGTGAACAACGAGTTCCTATGCAAGGATATGGCAATCATCTCCGTCAGACCAAACGCGACCGCCATATCAGCGAACTTCGCACTAGGGAAATCCTACCGTTTGCTCTCGCGTCGCGATCAAATAACCGCAAATTACGTAACAAAGTTCCTTCACGGACTACGATTTAACGATATAGGAACCGAGACACTACAACAAGACGACATGACAAGCGCAATTAAGGTAGCGATCAGCGATTGCGCCCAGCCTTTAATTGGCTATAAAGGTGGAAATTACGAAAGGGACATTCTAACCGACTTGGGAATCCCATCTGTGAATATTGAAACACTGGGATGTCCAAAGTTCGACCAATTAATACTCGAACACGAGCACCAGCAGCTCAAATCGACTAAACCACGGTGCAGACTGCATCGACTAATCACCGAAAAACTGGGCGGAAGAAATTTTCACTGTCCTACGTACGAAGTCACTGTATTTAGAGATTGGTATTTAGACGCGAAACCATTATTATAAACGTAATGTCACCGCAATTGGAAACCCAGTCCTAACCTACACAGACTCTGCGAAATTCTTTTTTTTCTATACATGGTAGAGACCCAATACAGATCTACGACAATTTGGAAACCCAGACCTAACTAACTTAGACTCGGGTTAACGCTTGTTAACGTTAGGATGGCCAACCACGAGGTCGACTGGAACAACATCCACGACAATGACGACGAAGAGGTCGACTATATCGCAATATTCCGGGAATTGTTGGACCAGTACATTTGCGTCAGAATCTGGCTGCACGAGAAACTCGGCCAACGAACAATCTGTCCAGAATGTTACCACGACTTAGACGAACCGGACGGTTATAGGGAACGCATAGTCCACCTGCACACCAATCAAGGATTTTGGTGCGATGTATGCGACCTTTGTCAAGACCATGCATATTCGGAACAGCGACCCATAACTGATTGCGACGAGTGCATGCATGAATTTGTCAGGGTCATGTTCGACGGCGAATTAGCCACCAACGCACTAGCGGGATAGACAACTTATATCTAGGTTTAAGATTGCGACAATATTCGTTACCTAGGGTTTAATAGCACCCACGGCTAGAGTTCGGGTAACATTTCGTGTTACACACGCGAAAACGTACTTATACCATCATAACCGCCCATAAGCGACGGATAAATGTATTGACTTGCCTGTTCCACGCAACGCGCTAACGCGTGCTCGCTTGTATCTTTACACAGATGTGCCCTCACCCAACGCAACTGCGACCCGGTCGCCAGGCACGAGTCCAACTAATTACTTACTACATGAACACCTTCCGTTGTGGAAGACGCAAGTACTATCAATCCTTCTACGAGGAAGATTTCTGCAGGGATTGCTACGAGAAACTCGGAGAGCTGCCAACGCTCAGTCCTGCGCGGGACCACTTCCTGTACCTTGAGGACCGCGAGGACAGGCGTTGTGACCATTGCTTCCGTATAATTAAGATAAAATCGCGAAAATCGGAGAAATGCCCGCAATGTAGCGAAACGGTTGCGTTGATATTAAGCGAACTGTCGAAAATGATTTTCGACGATAACTGGTTCACGAACGAACGCCACCGTAATGTCGCGTATCGCCAACCACTCCTCGAGCACTACATTATCGAGAGGCTAGACTTCCTAAATTTGGAAACACTCCCGCTAGCGTATGACTCTGAGGCGGAGGAATTAAGCCACATGCGTGCCACAGAGTGACCGCATGCGATAATTATGTATTCACTTAGCGTATCGTAGGCATTAGGTATAAAACGAAAAGAAAACAAAAAAAATGTGTGTTAGTTTATATCATATGCATGTGTTAGCCGTAAGCACTCGTCACGTTACAGACAAAACAACGCGCGAGATGTCAGCCGACACCGGCACACTGCTGCAATACTTCTTCCAACAATTCCAGTGTGTCCGCATGACGGGGTACCACTTAGAGGGAGGAAGACTCCTCTGCCCCGAATGTTACCACGACGTGGATTCGCCCGAGCTATATCGCGAACGCGTATATCATATTTACTCGTGCGGACGATACAGAGCGGAATTATGCGACCTCTGCTTCGACTACTTGAACACTGAGAGTCGACCGCTAGAGGAATGCACGGAATGCCGTGCGGCGCTAGTAGACGAAATACTCGAAGTCCCCGACGCCACCAACGATAGTCCCATCGCAGCCTAATGTGCACCAAAAACAACCTGTAACTATCCCCAGTGTTGCAGAACCATGGGACTCCAGGGACTTATAATTGCCATCCTGGGATATACGATCATCTCCGCTTCAGGATTAATAGGATTTGACTGCGGAGGACGCCACCTCAATGTAACCACGATATCTCTTCTGTCAACTGGTGACTGCCAACCGCCTGTAATACGAACCAACTCAACGGAAGTTTATGTACAACTACTGCAGCTATCGGAATTCGAACACACCAACGTGCTGCAATGCAAGATCAAGATATCTCGCAACATCTACCACTGCGGAATGCATTCACACATTTCCGCCGTGCACAACGGTAAAGGCGAATTCCTCATGGACGTCGATTACACCACCTGTCTTCAAATGCACCGAGACGGTTCACTGAAGATTGGACCTGATGGAAGTGTCGTCACCGGACTCCGTACCAATGGAACCGTGACCAGACCATTAACCTTCGCCGGGACTATTGCATTGAACGGCGCATGCCAAGGAGCCCAGTACTCAGATCCTTACGGTACATGGGACGATGTAATAGTTCAAGGAACAGTGGAAATCGCACTAAAATCAACAAGAGTGCCAGTAAGACTTCACTCTGGCAGTGTCCTACTAAAATCTGGAACGACATGCCCCTTGGCAGACGGGCACTGCATCGACATGGAAGATGGACACACATTTTGGGACCAAATTCCCACGTCTTCCTGTAAATTTAACCACTACGACGTACTGTATGAAGGCGTTGCCACGAAGATAGAAGAACTGGGAGCACAGCCGCAGTACCCGACCCTGTACACTTTGATAGACAACGATATTACATTCGCACTCACCAAAACCAAGGAGACACGAGTGTGCGGATATACTATTATGGGAACAGAACATCCAAAACTGTTCATCGTGGAAACTGTAAGAGGAAACGCGTTCATGGCAAAGAAACCAGTTGCCGTGGACAACCTGGACATTTTCACGTACGTAAACTCGAAGTTTGTGTATGTGGAACGTCACATTCGATCACAGATGACTTCGCTATACAACGACGTCCTCGAGCAACGATGCACACTGGAAAAGCAAATGCTAAAGAATTCACTGGCGCTTGCAAATGTTGCGCCCGATGAATTCGCCTACTTCCTGGGAAAAGGACCAGGACAGGTTGCCGTCACCGCTGGAGAAGTGGTGCACATATTAAAATGCATCCCTGTGGAGGTACGTGTCAGGAAAACTGATGCCTGCTACTCAGAGCTGCCAGTGGAATTCCGCAACGTGTCATACTTCTTGACACCAAAATCGCGAATAATTACACAACATGGAAGCGAAAGGGACTGCAGCCATTTCTTACCAGTGATGTACCGCATCGAAGATTCATGGATACAGTTCACCCCAAAACCTATTGAAGGAGCCACACCACAGCAACTACAACCCATGACAAAACCATCATGGAAATACTTGACGCCAGCATCCTTGGCAACAAGTGGAATATACTCGCAGACAGACTTGGACAAACTGCGAGACCACCTAATGTTTCCTGCTGAAAAACCTGCAGTGCTAAACTCTATCGCAAGAGGATTTAGCGGACGAAGTCTGACAAACCCGTCCATTTCACTCAGATCTTTCCTCGACGAACAAACTATCGAGGGAATAGCCCAATCCGCAGCTAAAAGGATGTGGGAACACTTCATGACCTTCGGATCCGTGAGCGCAGGCATCATCGCCATATACGCTATATTCCGAATTATCATGATGATCGTGAGTACAATCATACACGGACTCGCTCTACATGGTGCCTACGGATGCAGCTTCTACCTCATCGGGGCAATGTGGTCTTCTATCGCGCACTATCTAATGCGAAGGAAGGAAGCGCATACGCTCACGCCTAACTCAGGAAGAATCGAGTGTATCCCCGACGAAGATGGAACCTACGCTGAGGCAAGGCCATCCACGGAACCAACCAGAGCCATACAAGAGCTTCAGCAAAGACTTTCCGCCATCGACACTCAGCGAACGAACATCTAAATAATATGTTCGTTCTGGATAAAGGGGGAGGTGTGACGTCTCACGCCGTCCCTGATAATCGTACAGTTTTTTTTTCTCTCTTCTCTTTTAATTCACGAACTTCAATCATTTGGTAATTCCAAGCACACGAACTTCCAAGCGCCCAACCAGCTGGGCCAAAGGCCCAGCTGCTCTTCCCGCGGCCGAAGGCCGCGGGAGTTTTTGAAAAATCGCTCAAGGTCATCTCGAATTTCGCCGAGTCAGCATATATTTTCTTATCGATATATCGCTAAGAAAAATTGCTGACGTTGCATATATCAGTCGAGGCCCGTTAAATTCCAAAATGGCCGAAGGCCATCATAACGCATGAAATTTTCATACTATCAATAACACCAGTGAAAATAGCGATCCAAGCTCTTCGACATTGAGCCCAGCTTAAAGTAAGATTAATTAAACATCGTATTATAGCCACTGCGTAAGATGAGCATAGTCCTTCATTTATAATACTGTCCCAATGAACCACGAACATATATATGTAATGATTCAGAAATGATCGTGAGTCGTTGGAGGAATATTACTATAACCATAAGAATACCTATAACTTCGGAACACCGCGTAGACGAGCTCGCGCCAAGCATTTAGTATTATCAGCGTTCCCACGTACTCCTGTACACGTGCGACCGTGAGATAATCATTCGTAAGCTTCCCAGAGGAGGATGATCAAAGAGTATCCAGTAGGCAAGACCTGCATTCCATTCTCACGAGAGAAAAGCTTAAAGTCACGTACGAGGTATTAGTTAACGCGCGAGGCTCCAGCTCGTCTACTACTGATAAGGCACGCGCGGTCCAGCGTGGGATCGCCTACGCTGCATCGCACGTGGAGCTCGCCGAGCGTGGGATTGCCGACGTCAGCATTCTTGAAGTCCGCGCGGACTCGGTCGCCGACGCGATCCCAGGCCTCCGATTGGCTCCCCACTACGCGGGCGCTGTGCGGCCCCACTGCGCGGAGACCTACGAGGCTCCGGAGAGTCAGTCGAATGATCAGTCTTCATCGTGCGCTCTTAGTGAACGGCAGCAACCTTCTCTTCAAGCTCCAATACTTGACTTAGAATTCAGTTCAGTGGTGACAGCCAGTGATACTTAGTGCTTCTTCGCCACATCCCAGGGCAACCCTTGCTTAGCGCCTGCCACTCCGAAGCGACTTGTCCAGCGCTCCTAAACGTAAGTCGTTTGTCACTCAATATAGCCGCGATTAGACTCCGTGACTGACTCCCACGTTAAACTTTAAGTCCACCCATTGTTCCGAGATTCAGGCATCTGCCTTTATTATTACTATTATACGCCAGTGTATCCTAAATATTCATTCAATATACTTGTTGTCTTGACGAGAGTGTTCCCATTCAAACACAATGGCCAACCATCTTCCCTTACCTATCCTTACAGTGAACCTAAACGACTCCGAATTATCCATAGACCGCCTGTCTATTGTATTTTCAAAGTGTGTTCTATCGGATTATAGATCTGTCACTATACGCGCTTCCAACAAGCGTAAGGAGCAGCGCTACGGTAGAGCGCCTCACCGATCCGAACCGATCATCCCAATCATGAACGCGAACCGAGGAGGCGGACACCAACGCCCTACACCCCGTCGGAGCCACCGTTCCGGCAGGCGAGTACGAGACCGCCGCCAGCAATATTATGAACGGATTCGGCAACAAGAGGAGGAATTCCTCTATTGGTATCTTGGAGTGCGACTACGAAACGGATACGCACCCTACGTCTGCCGCCAAGACCACCCTACGGCTCCTCCTTGCTCAAACAGACGGCCAACACGCCGAGCAGGACGCCGAGCCCGTGAACAACGCGTACCCGCCCCCAGTGCACCTGTCCAGGATCACGCTGGGAACGGCGAAGCGGATAGTGTTAATTATATTAACTACGCTCCCCGAACTGGCCCCGATATGCCACCACCGGAAGCTTATTCTCCTGTACCGGATTCTTCCCTTCAGGAGGAAAATCCGCAGCTTCCCGATCTTCCTCCAGAACCCTCAAACAGCAACCTCTATTATATCCCTCTCCCTCGATCCTCGTCTCAGGAGGATCGCCAATTTGTCGTCAACAACCCAGTTGTGACCGAGTTATTAAGGGATGCAACTACCCATACCTTCCAATTCTATCCTCCTCCGTCCTCTATTGTAATTGAGGAAATATTCAGCGAAGACGATGATGTTATCATACTAGATTAATTACTGAAGTTCAATTCCAATCATGTGACTACTCATTTTATACACCTATATATATATACACTCAGCTTGTCGAATAAATCCATCTTACCCGATATTGCACTCACATATTTCTGTTTCCTTGAGAATGTATCTCGAAGCAACGGAAGCCTATTACCTTATCTCTATTTTCCTTAGCAAGTAAGCACACTCGTAGCATAAGCGACTTTCGGGCATAATAGTCACCCGAACAGCGTGTCTCGTGTAAATCGCGTTTTCGCGGCCCTAAAGTGACAGCACCCCATCCCAGGTAAATTGCATATAAGCGCATTGACCGTAGGGAGGTAATTTAATATTTCACCTCACGCCCCGGTAAATGGGTCGTTCCGATCTTTGACTACGACAAGCTGTGGTCATTCAAACAGATTCGGTGGAAATACTTTCTACCTTACCGAACTTTCCTACCTGTTTTACCATTATTCTACCTAACCTGCATTTTCACTACTTATCTACTACTTACCTTCTTTACCATACTCTACTACTTACCTACTACTTACCTTCCTTACCACATTTTATTACTATTTATCTACCTTACCATAATTTATTACTTACCTCATAATCCTACTACTTACCTATCGGCGTTGAACCGCTGTTCTACATTAACATCCATAACATAGTTATCTGCAGTCTCACTGCTACTATTTACCTGTAAGATTTCCTCTCCCGTGCGGAACCGGATCATAGCGCGGCTAAGCCGAGTAGTCCCCTCCATTAGGTTATCCCCTCTCGACTCTCTACAGCAGTGCCTCATCCCAGGGTAAAGTTCAGTGCAAGCGACTGACCCGAAAAAGAGGCAAATAAAAATCGAAAATAAGCACGTCTGGGAATTAGATCGACTAATAGGTTGCGGAAGACCACGACCTTCGGCCGACGCCTCCCTGAGACGTAACAGAATAAAGTTATTTGCACAAAACACGAGCAGTTTCCAAGATACACGCGTTCGAACACCATGAAACAGAGGAAACTGTGTATCTGCTCTTCTGAACCGCTTGCTTTGTTGAAAGTGGGTTTTCTCTCTGTAGAATAACGTAGCAAAGACTGTGAATAAAGTTATTTGCACAAAACACGAACAGTTTCCAAGATAAACGCGCTCGAACAGCATCGAACAGAGGAAACTGTGTATCTGCTCTTCTGAACCGCTTGCTTTGGTGAAAGTGGGTGTTCTCTCTGTAGAATAACGTAGCAAAGACTGTGAATAAAGTTATTTGCACAAAACACGAGCAGTTTCCAAGATACACGCGTTCGAACAGCATGAAACAGAGGAAACTCTGTGTCTGCTCTTCTGAACCGCTTCCTTGAGTGAAAGTGGGTTTTCTCTCCGTAGAATAACGTTGCAAAGACGGTGAATAAAGTTATTTGCACAAAACACGAACAGTTTTCAAGAGAAACGCGTCCGCACAGCATCAAACAGAGGAAACTGTGTATCTGCTCTTCTGAACCGCTCGCTTTGTTGAAAGTGGGTTTTCTCTATGTAGAATAACGTAGCAAAGACTGTGAATAAAGTTATTTGCACAAAACACGAGCAGTTTCCAAGATACACGCGTTCGAACACCATGAAACAGAGGAAACTGTGTATCTGCTCTTCTGAAGCGCTTGCTGTGGTGAAAGTGGGGTTTCTCTATGTAGAATAACGTAGCAAAGACAGTGAATAAATTTATTTGCACAAAACTCGAACAGTTTCCAAGATAAACGCGCTCGAACAGCATCGAACAGAGGAAACTGTGTATCTGCTCTTCTGAACCGCTTGCTTTGTTGAAAGTGGGTTTTCTCTATGTAGAATAACGTAGCAAAGACTGTGAATAAAGTTATTTGCACAAAACACGAACAGTTTCCAAGATACACGCGTTCGAACAGCATGAAACAGAGGAAACTCTGTGTCTGCTCTTCTGAACCGCTTGCTGTGGTGAAAGTGGGTTTTCTCTGTGTAGAATAACGTAGTGCTATAAATTTATATGTCCAATCAACGATTCGAAGGCTTGTGAGTTGATTGAGACTAGTTTGTAGGAACGTATTTTTAATATTTACAAATAGAAATAAAAATAATGTTATAAATTTATAGGTTCAATCAACGATTCGAAGGCTTGCAAGTTGATTGAGACTAGTTTGTAGGAACGCATTTTTAGTATTTTTAAATAGAAATAAAAATAATGTTATAAATTTGTAGGTTCAATCAACGATTCGAAGGCTTGCAAGTTGATTGAGACCAGTTTGTAGGAACGCATTTTTAGTATTTTTAAATAGAAAAAAATAGTGTTATAAATTAATAGGTTTAATCAACCTTTCGAAGGCTTGCAAGCTGACTGAGACAAGCTTGTGAGAACGTATTTTTAATATTTTCAAATACGAAGGAGGAAAGGAGAAAAAAAAATATACGGTGAAGTCCCTGGGACGTAACAGTAGCAAAGACTGTGAATAAAGTTATTTGCACAAAACACGAACAGTTTCCAAGATACACGCGTTCGAACAGCCTGAAACAGAGGAAACTCTGTATCTGCTCTTCTGAACCGCTTGCTTGGTTGAAAGTGGGTTTTCTCTATGTAGAATAACGTAGCAAAGACAGTGAATAAATTTATTTGCACAAAACTCGAACAGTTTCCAAGATACACGCGTTCGAACAGCCTGAAACAGAGGAAACTCTGTATCTGCTCTTCTGAACCGCTTGCTTGGTTGAAAGTGGGTTTTCTCTATGTAGAATAACGTAGCAAAGACAGTGAATAAATTTATTTGCACAAAACTCGAACAGTTTCCAAGATAAACGCGCTCGAACAGCATCGAACAGAGGAAACTGTGTATCTGCTCTTCTGAACCGCTTGCTTTGTTGAAAGTGGGTTTTCTCTATGTAGAATAACGTAGCAAAGACTGTGAATAAAGTTATTTGCACAAAACACGAACAGTTTCCAAGATACACGCGTTCGAACAGCATGAAACAGAGGAAACTCTGTGTCTGCTCTTCTGAACCGCTTGCTGTGGTGAAAGTGGGTTTTCTCTATGTAGAATAACGTAGCAAAGACTGTGAATAAAGTTATTTGCACAAAACACGAGCAGTTTCCAAGATACACGCGTTCGAACACCATGAAACAGAGGAAACTGTGTATCTGCTCTTCTGAACCGCTTGCTTTGTTGAAAGTGGGTTTTCTCTCTGTAGAATAACGTAGCAAAGACTGTGAATAAAGTTATTTGCACAAAACACGAACAGTTTCCAAGATAAACGCGCTCGAACAGCATCGAACAGAGGAAACTGTGTATCTGCTCTTCTGAACCGCTTGCTTTGGTGAAAGTGGGTGTTCTCTCTGTAGAATAACGTAGCAAAGACTGTGAATAAAGTTATTTGCACAAAACACGAGCAGTTTCCAAGTTACACGCGTTCGAACAGCATCGAACAGAGGAAACTGTGTATCTGCTCTTCTGAACCGCTTGCTTTGGTGAAAGTGGGTGTTCTCTCTGTAGAATAACGTAGCAAAGACTGTGAATAAAGTTATTTGCACAAAACACGAACAGTTTTCAAGAGAAACGCGTCCGCACAGCATCAAACAGAGGAAACTCTGTGTCTGCTCTTCTGAACCCCTTGCTTTGGTGAAAGTGGGTTTTCTCTCTGTAGAATAGCGTAGCAGAGACTGTGAATAAAGTTATTTGCACAAAACACGAGCAGTTTCCAAGATAAACGCGTTCGAGCAGCATTAAAGAGAGGAAACTGTGTATCTGCTCTTCTGAACCGCTTGCTGTGGTGAAAGTGGGGTTTCTCTATGTAGAATAACGTAGCAAAGACTGTGAATAAAGTTATTTGCACAAAACACGAACAGTTTCCAAGATAAACGCGTTCGAGCAGCATCAACCATAGGAAACTCTGTATCTGTTCTTCTGAAGTGCTTGCTTTGTTGAAAGTGGGTTTTCTCTCTGTAGAATAACGTAGCAAAGACTGTGAATAAATTTATTTGCACAAAACTCGAACAGTTTCCAAGATAAACGCGCTCGAACAGCATCGAACAGAGGAAACTGTGTATCTGCTCTTCTGAACCGCTTCCTTGAGTGAAAGTGGGTTTTCTCTCCGTAGAATAACGTTGCAAAGACGGTGAATAAAGTTATTTGCACAAAACACGAACAGTTTTCAAGAGAAACGCGTCCGCACAGCATCAAACAGAGGAAACTGTGTATCTGCTCTTCTGAACCGCTCGCTTTGTTGAAAGTGGGTTTTCTCTATGTAGAATAACGTAGCAAAGACAGTGAATAAATTTATTTGCACAAAACTCGAACAGTTTCCAAGATAAACGCGCTCGAACAGCATCGAACAGAGGAAACTGTGTATCTGCTCTTCTGAACCGCTTCCTTGAGTGAAAGTGGGTTTTCTCTCCGTAGAATAACGTTGCAAAGACGGTGAATAAAGTTATTTGCACAAAACACGAACAGTTTTCAAGAGAAACGCGTCCGCACAGCATCAACCATAGGAAACTCTGTATCTGTTCTTCTGAAGTGCTTGCTTTGTTGAAAGTGGGTTTTCTCTCTGTAGAATAACGTAGCAAAGACTGTGAATAAAGTTATTTGCACAAAACACGAGCAGTTTCCAAGATACACGCGTTCGAACACCATGAAACAGAGGAAACTGTGTATCTGCTCTTCTGAACCGCTTGCTTTGTTGAAAGTGGGTTTTCTCTCTGTAGAATAACGTAGCAAAGACTGTGAATAAAGTTATTTGCACAAAACACGAACAGTTTCCAAGATAAACGCGCTCGAACAGCATCGAACAGAGGAAACTGTGTATCTGCTCTTCTGAACCGCTTCCTTGAGTGAAAGTGGGTTTTCTCTCCGTAGAATAACGTTGCAAAGACGGTGAATAAAGTTATTTGCACAAAACACGAACAGTTTTCAAGAGAAACGCGTCCGCACAGCATCAACCATAGGAAACTCTGTATCTGTTCTTCTGAAGTGCTTGCTTTGTTGAAAGTGGGTTTTCTCTCTGTAGAATAACGTAGCAAAGACTGTGAATAAAGTTATTTGCACAAAACACGTGCAGTTTCCAAGATACACGCGTTCGAACAGCATGAAACAGAGGAAACTCTGTGTCTGCTCTTCTGAACCGCTTCCTTGAGTGAAAGTGGGTTTTCTCTCCGTAGAATAACGTTGCAAAGACGGTGAATAAAGTTATTTGCACAAAACACGAACAGTTTTCAAGAGAAACGCGTCCGCACAGCATCAACCATAGGAAACTCTGTATCTGTTCTTCTGAAGTGCTTGCTTTGTTGAAAGTGGGTTTTCTCTCTGTAGAATAACGTAGCAAAGACTGTGAATAAAGTTATTTGCACAAAACACGAGCAGTTTCCAAGATACACGCGTTCGAACAGCATGAAACAGAGGAAACTCTGTGTCTGCTCTTCTGAACCGCTTCCTTGAGTGAAAGTGGGTTTTCTCTCCGTAGAATAACGTTGCAAAGACGGTGAATAAAGTTATTTGCACAAAACACGAACAGTTTTCAAGAGAAACGCGTCCGCACAGCATCAAACAGAGGAAACTGTGTATCTGCTCTTCTGAACCGCTCGCTTTGTTGAAAGTGGGTTTTCTCTCTGTAGAATAACGTAGCAAAGACTGTGAATAAAGTTATTTGCACAAAACACGAGCAGTTTCCAAGATACACGCGTTCGAACACCATGAAACAGAGGAAACTGTGTATCTGCTCTTCTGAACCGCTTGCTTTGTTGAAAGTGGGTTTTCTCTCTGTAGAATAACGTAGCAAAGACTGTGAATAAAGTTATTTGCACAAAACACGAACAGTTTCCAAGATAAACGCGCTCGAACAGCATCGAACAGAGGAAACTGTGTATCTGCTCTTCTGAACCGCTTCCTTGAGTGAAAGTGGGTTTTCTCTCCGTAGAATAACGTTGCAAAGACGGTGAATAAAGTTATTTGCACAAAACACGAACAGTTTTCAAGAGAAACGCGTCCGCACAGCATCAACCATAGGAAACTCTGTATCTGTTCTTCTGAAGTGCTTGCTTTGTTGAAAGTGGGTTTTCTCTCTGTAGAATAACGTAGCAAAGACTGTGAATAAAGTTATTTGCACAAAACACGAGCAGTTTCCAAGATACACGCGTTCGAACAGCATGAAACAGAGGAAACTCTGTGTCTGCTCTTCTGAACCGCTTCCTTGAGTGAAAGTGGGTTTTCTCTCCGTAGAATAACGTTGCAAAGACGGTGAATAAAGTTATTTGCACAAAACACGAACAGTTTTCAAGAGAAACGCGTCCGCACAGCATCAAACAGAGGAAACTGTGTATCTGCTCTTCTGAACCGCTCGCTTTGTTGAAAGTGGGTTTTCTCTATGTAGAATAACGTAGCAAAGACAGTGAATAAATTTATTTGCACAAAACTCGAACAGTTTCCAAGATAAACGCGCTCGAACAGCATCGAACAGAGGAAACTGTGTATCTGCTCTTCTGAACCGCTTCCTTGAGTGAAAGTGGGTTTTCTCTCCGTAGAATAACGTTGCAAAGACGGTGAATAAAGTTATTTGCACAAAACACGAACAGTTTTCAAGAGAAACGCGTCCGCACAGCATCAACCATAGGAAACTCTGTATCTGTTCTTCTGAAGTGCTTGCTTTGTTGAAAGTGGGTTTTCTCTCTGTAGAATAACGTAGCAAAGACTGTGAATAAAGTTATTTGCACAAAACACGAGCAGTTTCCAAGATACACGCGTTCGAACAGCATGAAACAGAGGAAACTCTGTGTCTGCTCTTCTGAACCGCTTCCTTGAGTGAAAGTGGGTTTTCTCTCCGTAGAATAACGTTGCAAAGACGGTGAATAAAGTTATTTGCACAAAACACGAGCAGTTTCCAAGTTACACGCGTTCGAACAGCATGAAACAGAAGAAACTGTGTATCTGCTCTTCTGAACCGCTTGCTGTGGTGAAAGTGGGGTTTCTCTATGTAGAATAACGTAGCAAAGACTGTGAATAAAGTTATTTGCACAAAACACGAGCAGTTTCCAAGATAAACGCGTTCGAACAGCATTAAAGAGAGGAAACTGTGTATCTGCTCTTCTGAAGCGCTTGCTGTGGTGAAAGTGGGGTTTCTCTATGTAGAATAACGTAGCAAAGACAGTGAATAAATTTATTTGCACAAAACTCGAACAGTTTCCAAGATAAACGCGCTCGAACAGCATCGAACAGAGGAAACTGTGTATCTGCTCTTCTGAACCGCTTGCTTTGTTGAAAGTGGGTTTTCTCTATGTAGAATAACGTAGCAAAGACTGTGAATAAAGTTATTTGCACAAAACACGAACAGTTTCCAAGATACACGCGTTCGAACAGCATGAAACAGAGGAAACTCTGTGTCTGCTCTTCTGAACCGCTTGCTGTGGTGAAAGTGGGTTTTCTCTATGTAGAATAACGTAGCAAAGACTGTGAATAAAGTTATTTGCACAAAACACGAGCAGTTTCCAAGATACACGCGTTCGAACACCATGAAACAGAGGAAACTGTGTATCTGCTCTTCTGAACCGCTTGCTTTGTTGAAAGTGGGTTTTCTCTCTGTAGAATAACGTAGCAAAGACTGTGAATAAAGTTATTTGCACAAAACACGAACAGTTTCCAAGATAAACGCGCTCGAACAGCATCGAACAGAGGAAACTGTGTATCTGCTCTTCTGAACCGCTTGCTTTGGTGAAAGTGGGTGTTCTCTCTGTAGAATAACGTAGCAAAGACTGTGAATAAAGTTATTTGCACAAAACACGAGCAGTTTCCAAGTTACACGCGTTCGAACAGCATGAAACAGACGAAACTGTGTATCTGCTCTTCTGAACCGCTTGCTGTGGTGAAAGTGGGGTTTCTCTATGTAGAATAACGTAGCAAAGACAGTGAATAAATTTATTTGCACAAAACTCGAACAGTTTCCAAGATAAACGCGCTCGAACAGCATCGAACAGAGGAAACTGTGTATCTGCTCTTCTGAACCGCTTGCTTTGGTGAAAGTGGGTGTTCTCTCTGTAGAATAACGTAGCAAAGACTGTGAATAAAGTTATTTGCACAAAACACGAGCAGTTTCCAAGATGAACGCGTTCGAACAGCATGAAACAGAGGAAACTGTGTATCTGCTCTTCTGAACCGCTTGCTTTGTTGAAAGTGGGTTTTCTCTATGTAGAATAACGTAGCAAAGACTGTGAATAAAGTTATTTGCACAAAACACTAGCAGTTTCCAAGATAAACGCGTTCGAATAGCATTAAACAGAGGAAACTGTGTATCTGCTCTTCTGAACCGCTTCCTTGAGTGAAAGTGGGTTTTCTCTCCGTAGAATAACGTTGCAAAGACGGTGAATAAAGTTATTTGCACAAAACACGAACAGTTTTCAAGAGAAACGCGTCCGCACAGCATCAAACAGAGGAAACTCTGTGTCTGCTCTTCTGAACCCCTTGCTTTGGTGAAAGTGGGTTTTCTCTCTGTAGAATAGCGTAGCAGAGACTGTGAATAAAGTTATTTGCACAAAACACGAGCAGTTTCCAAGATAAACGCGTTCGAGCAGCATTAAAGAGAGGAAACTGTGTATCTGCTCTTCTGAACCGCTTGCTGTGGTGAAAGTGGGGTTTCTCTATGTAGAATAACGTAGCAAAGACTGTGAATAAAGTTATTTGCACAAAACACGAACAGTTTCCAAGATAAACGCGTTCGAGCAGCATCAACCATAGGAAACTCTGTATCTGTTCTTCTGAAGTGCTTGCTTTGTTGAAAGTGGGTTTTCTCTCTGTAGAATAACGTAGCAAAGACTGTGAATAAAGTTATTTGCACAAAACACGAGCAGTTTCCAAGATACACGCGTTCGAACAGCATGAAACAGAGGAAACTCTGTGTCTGCTCTTCTGAACCGCTTCCTTGAGTGAAAGTGGGTTTTCTCTCCGTAGAATAACGTTGCAAAGACGGTGAATAAAGTTATTTGCACAAAACACGAACAGTTTTCAAGAGAAACGCGTCCGCACAGCATCAAACAGAGGAAACTGTGTATCTGCTCTTCTGAACCGCTCGCTTTGTTGAAAGTGGGTTTTCTCTATGTAGAATAACGTAGCAAAGACAGTGAATAAATTTATTTGCACAAAACTCGAACAGTTTCCAAGATAAACGCGCTCGAACAGCATCGAACAGAGGAAACTGTGTATCTGCTCTTCTGAACCGCTTCCTTGAGTGAAAGTGGGTTTTCTCTCCGTAGAATAACGTTGCAAAGACGGTGAATAAAGTTATTTGCACAAAACACGAACAGTTTTCAAGAGAAACGCGTCCGCACAGCATGAACCATAGGAAACTCTGTATCTGTTCTTCTGAAGTGCTTGCTTTGTTGAAAGTGGGTTTTCTCTCTGTAGAATAACGTAGCAAAGACTGTGAATAAAGTTATTTGCACAAAACACGAGCAGTTTCCAAGATACACGCGTTCGAACAGCATGAAACAGAGGAAACTCTGTGTCTGCTCTTCTGAACCGCTTCCTTGAGTGAAAGTGGGTTTTCTCTCCGTAGAATAACGTTGCAAAGACGGTGAATAAAGTTATTTGCACAAAACACGAACAGTTTTCAAGAGAAACGCGTCCGCTGTGACGTCTCACGCCTGTCCGCCCTATTTAGCTATATATTTTTTCGCCGAATGCATATAACACTACGTTATTTCACTTTATTTTAATCAATAATAATTTAAGGCGCTCAGTCCCAAACATTCGAGCCCAACCACAAGAGAACACTGAGTAAGACTACCAGATACTTTTAACATTGTCTTGTAACCTTATCTTTTAACAATACAATGGGTCAAAGTTATAACCGAATATTCGGGAGCGCCGCATTACAATCACGGCATAAAATAAGGTTAGTCCTTTAACAACTGCCCCAACAAACCACGAACATTAATACGCAATGGTTCAGTAATGATCATGGTTAATCGGAGGCATACTCATTGTAA
Source organism: Ectemnius cavifrons (assembly GCA_964023945.1). Lineage (NCBI taxonomy): Eukaryota > Metazoa > Arthropoda > Insecta > Hymenoptera > Crabronidae > Ectemnius > Ectemnius cavifrons. The sequence continues at coordinate 57,984 of CAXIEQ010000060.1, forward strand.
ACTATAGGAATACATACAACTTCGAAACACCGCGTAGACGAGTTCGCGCCAAGCATTTAGCATACTCAGCGATTCCCACGTGCTCAAGCACACGTGCGCTCGCTATAGAGTTACGTTTGGGCTTCTCACGAGAAGATGACCGAGAAGTGTCCAGTAGACATAGCCCACATTCCATTCTCACGGCAAAATGACTAAAGTCACGTACGAAGTATTAGATAACGCGCGAGGCTCCAGCTCGTCTACTAGAGATAAGGCACGCGTGAGAAACCGCGACAGTTCCCAAGCTCCGTTATCTAGGTCTCAGGTTGCAACCCGACCTGGGAACTGCAGCAGTAGAGATAAGGCACGCGTGAGAACTGCAAGGTAGCGATAAGGTGCGAACGCTGGACCACGGTAGCGTGGGATCGCTAACGTGGCATTCCCGAACTTAGTATAATTACGGGGACCTCGGACAGGAGCCCTCAGTCTTCATCGAGCAGTCAGAGTGAGCAAAGCAAGTGACAACCAGCAACCAAGTGACAAGTGACAGTAACCAGTGTCAGTACCAAGCACAGCTGAGCTATTACCAGTGACAGTGCCAAGCACGGCTAAACGCTACTACCATTCAATTAACGTAAGTCCGCATACTCACTCTGAATCTCGTGTTGACTCCGTGGCTGCTCCCCACGTTAATTAACTTTACCAATGGACCGCAATTCTCTGGCAAGCATTCGATGTTAACTTGTTCTTGAATAGGCAAATCATGCCATTATTAACTCACAAGTCTTGTTCATGGACCTGCAAATTACCACAACCTTAATTAACCAGCGAAGGTACCTATGTTTCGCGCCTTTACTAGGCGAAGGAACCACGGCATCGCGCTATCCCTTTACTACTTACCATCAAGCGAAGGTACCAATGTTTCGCGCCTTTACTAGGCGAAGGAACTGCGGCATCGCGCTTTCCTTAAACTCCTAATATTAAGCGAAGGTACCGGAGTTTCGCGCCTTTACTAGGCGAAGGAACCAGGAGGCCGCGCTTCCTATAACTCATCCATGCAGGCACCTGAAACAGGAATTTCAATCAATTACTTCTCGTTCACAGGCTTTTGGTATCCGCGCCACTCAGTAGGCGAAGGTGTCCATCGGACCGCGCTTAACAAAGCGATCGGCAAGCCGTACCAGCTAAAGAATGCCAAAGGAGAATGCCCCTCGCCGTCGAAGGCCGGCCTCCCGGCGAAGCCGTCGCTCTGGTCAACGGGCCCAAGAGCAGCGAAGGCTCCGCACCGAGCGACTACGGTTGTGGGAGACTAACGACGACCAGCCCGGACCGTCGTACGCGCCCGCAGCGATCGACCCCCGAGCATACTCCCCTGAGCCAAGACCCACTACTCCAATCCCCTTAATAGAAAACCCTCCTTCTCCTAATCAGCTTCCACAACACCTCCAGCAAGTCCTATCCGATTTGCATATGACCCTTGACCAATTTCGCGATCTCCCAACTCCCACTAGACCTGATACCCCCGATTCCATTGTTTCTACCTCCTCTTAGAATTAAGGCTAAATGTAATTCGTTGGCTCCTATTGTAATAATACTTTAAAATATATAATTATTCCTTGACACCGCGTTCTTATTGAGAGTCCCTGGTTAAACATGTACAGGTCCTGGTTCGTATTAGGGAGTGGAACATCCACCTAGGCGCTTAAACCAGCGCCTCCCTCTTGTGCCGGCCAGCGCTTACAAAAGCGCTCGTTTCCAGCGCTGCCCTCAGCGCTTACCCAGCGCTATCAACCAGCGCCCACAGGTATGAAACTTCTGCCATAAGCACAAAGTGTACGGACCACTACCAACTCATGTATTCCAATAGGACATTCGGGATCATGCCTGCTGACCGACAGCCTACTGGCCCACACAGGCGATGGCATAAACGAGGACGCCGTAGCGGCAAGAAAATGCGCGAGCGTAGACAAAGATATCAGGAGCACCTATTACGCGAGGCCCTTACAAATCCCCTCGTTTCTCCTGAAAGAATTCCCACTCCACCTTCTCATACACCCCACGACGAACTCCCAGAATCAACACCACTTTATGCTCCCATATTCCTCATGGAGGAACCACCCGAGGGACACTGCCATCCCTACGCCGAAATGCACGATGCCTCGGGACATCACATTTTTACATTCATGCCTCCGCCTCCCTCACATTCAACAGTCGAAATAACGGAAATACCCCCCGAACCCCTCACGGAGCACCGCACGCTCCCTGACTACTGTTACCCCATCACGATCACTATCGACGATTAAATAAACATATTCTGAAGCAATAGAGCTGATAAACCTTTACCACATTTTATTACCCACCTACTATTATTCTATCTTACCACATCTTTATTACCTACCTACTATCATTCTACCTTACCATATTTCATTACCTACCTACTACTATTCTACTTTACCACATTTCAACACTTACCTACCGGTGTTGAATCGCTGTTCTACATTAACATCCATGACATAGTTATCTGCAGTCTCACTGCTACTATTTACCTGTAAGATTTCCTCTCCCGTGCGGAACCGGATCATAGCGCGGCTAAGCCGAGTAGTCCCCTCCATTAGGTTATCCCCTCTCGACTCTCTACAGCAGTGCCTCATCCCAGGGTAAAGTTCAGTGCAAGCGACTGACCCGAAAAAGAGGCAAATAAAAATCGAAAATAAGCACGTCTGGGAATTAGATCGACTAATAGGTTGCGGAAGACCACGACCTTCGGCCGACGCCTCCCTGAGACGTAACAGGCTTAAATTTTCTGGTGGCAGCGGTGGGATTGTAACTGTTGCAAAGAGAGACAAAAAGAGGAGACATCGAGACCGGAGTACGGCACAAAAAGCGTGCCGAATACCAGATCTATCATCCACACGGAAAGAAATCTTGTCGAACGTAATCGTCGCGTCGAATACATGCGAGCGAATGAATACCTGCCGCGTAGCATATAGGCTGTAGATATAGGCCCAGCGAATATCCACCGCGTATCAATGCACTCGAAGCGGGACCGTCGCGCGAGTATCGCGGCCGTAACGAAAATACACCACGGAACGTAGTGTGCGGATTTTGCCGCATATATTTCCGAATGTAAGGAACTCGCGTATCGCAAGGCACAAGAAGCCGGTCCACAGTATATGGGAAACGCACCCAGCACTCCGGCGCACTTCGACGCCGCCGGACTGCAACACAGCAAGGGACAATGGGCGACGGCCAGCCGGGCCCGAGGGCTACCGGATTGCCACCGTCTGCCTAGCCAAACACAGTAGTCCCCACAGTTTTGCTCTAATCACCACAACTACTCGGACGCGTTCGTCTCATGCTTGATTCAGGGACCGAGGTCAACCTGATCAAAGAGCGAGTCGTGAGTCCCAACGCGCAAATGCAAAGAGGAGCGAAACTAACACTACAAGGGATATCCCCAGTTCCGATTATTACCCGAGGGCTTATAATCGTCGACCTGGTTGGATGTCGGATTCCAATGCACGCAATTGAAACTAACGTGCCCATCAGCCAAGATGGAATATTAGGCTCGCAATTTTTCGCCGAGCAAACCGCGGTAGTCGACTACAAAACTCACCGAATTCTGGTACAAGGCAAATACGTACCTTTCCACGAGCCTACTGCGCAGTAAACTCTTGCTCGTTCAATAATAATTCCCATGTCCTTTAATCTTGCTAATCCGGAAGCAATGATAGGGAATTTTACACTGTATTTACAGTATCCACTGAATACACCCAGACGAAGGACGTATCTGGGAAAAGCACGTGTTTCTATTTTCAAAGGGAAGAACGTACCTTCCTCAACACATTGAACTAATCGTTCGATCCGCCAGTGTCCACTCTTAACCTTCACGAAGTCCGTTCCCAGGGCAAATTCGTGCCAGCCCGTGCTGCTGTATCTTCTCTAACACAGGAACACGCCACAAGCGATTTTTCCATATAACAGAAAAATCAAATAAGGAAAATGCCTTATTAAACCCACTACCTCAAGGTAACACGCGCCTTGGAGATGAATGGTTCTGTGTCAGTGAACCGCTAATAGTTTCTTTGTTTGCTCTGATCCACTCCTCGCTGAGGAGCAAAACTCAGATAGCCACCGCCCGTTCGGGCATTCTCCACTTCAATGATATTGAAGTTCCCTGAGTAATTCTCTTGCATTCCAACTCCGAATCCATAGAGAATAAAAGAAGGGGAATATCGTCCAAAGTGCTGCAGAGCAATCGGAGGGCCCCCGTTTCTCTGTAGCGCAGCGACAATTCAAACAACTTTACTACATTCATGAAACCTCAATTCACCTAATTCGAGGCCTTCATGCCTCTATCTAATCCCTTCATTCCTAACAGAAACACTATGCAGTGACTGCAATTTAATTCCAAATAAAATTCCAATCTTCACGCCAAGTCTCAGGAAACGCATCAGAATCTTCTGGAATTTTACGCAGAGACGGTTTATAACCTCCCAATACTATTCCAATTATTGCAGTAAACCCAAATACCTATGAAATACTGCAAGTAACAACATTGCCTACCTTAGAATCAAATACTAACTTACCTGTTGAAGCCCCGATTTCACTTATAATCTGCAACGATATGATTCCGTGTTCAAAGAGAAATAAACCAACGAAATACGTGAAACCACAAATTAACAGTACAATAAGCTACTATCAAAATATAAATGAAAAACGCGTACTTATGTACTAGACCTTCTCCGCCTTGATCACTGAGATATAGATGTAAGATGATGGCGTAGAACGTCCCGTACGGAAATTTAGTTAGATGTTTTCTACTTGCGACGAATAACACTCGCAGACAAAAACAAATCTTAGCCAATGCTATTACAAGTACTAGACCTTTGACGATTCAATCAGAAAGATTTTGTTGTAAGAGGAAGCGTCAAACGTCCCGTACGTGAAATAAATAAGTATATAACTACAACGTCAGGAGTGCTACAACGCACTATTATCATTATTAGTTGTAAGAGCGAGACGGCTCTCCGAGCCACGCAAAAAAACCACTAGCCCGAGCATACCCGAAACCTAGCTTATTATTACCACCGATAGCTTAAGTTCATTATTATGAACAATTAACCTGGTATAAGCCTACCATTATTATAAGCAATTAGCCTGGTATAAGCCTACCATCATTATAAACAATTAACCTGGTATAAGCCTACTATTATTATAAGTACTAACCCTAATCACTCAAGAAACCACGCATCATCAGGGACTACCCAGCCACCCTACTCAGGCAGCACATGCAGAAGTACTACTGCGTCCGCACAATGGGATACCTCATGGAAGAAGGCCAGCAACTGTGCGCCGAGTATTGCGAAGATTGGGTTCGCTCAAGACACACGCCGAGTGTCATTACCACAGTTATACCTGTGATAGCTGTACAGCAGAGACCTGCACATTCTGCTTCGATCACCTCCATACCAAGTACCAACTCACAGAAGAATGTCCAGAATGCCTAAGCATATTCTTGGAGAACATAGCCGGCGCACCAATCAATACGCCGCCTGTGGCCTAAGCCACTCGCACAATCACGCCGTCCACAATGGAAAGGGTAAATTTCTCATGGACGTCGATTACACCACCTGTCTTCAAATGCACCGAGACGACCATTGTATTGACATGGAAGATGGACGCACCTTCTGGGAACAAGTCCCAACATCGTCGTGCCAATTTAATCAATACGACGTGCTATACGAAGGAGTCGCCACCAAGGTGGAAGAACTCGAAGCACAACCGCAATACCCAACGTTGTATACGTTGGTAGATAATGACGTCACGTTCGCGCTAACGAAGACGAAGGAAACGCGCCTATGTGGATACCCAATAATGCGTACCAATCATTCCAAGCTATTCATAGTCGAGACAACAAGAGGAAACACTTTCACGGCGAAGAAGCCCGACGCTGTGGATAACCTGGACATTTTTACTTACGTGAATTCCAAGTTTGTATATGTGGAGAGGTATATCCGATCCCAGATGACCTCGCAGTACAACGACGTTCTCGAGCAGCGCTGCGCTCTGAAAAAAAAACAATTGTTGAAGAATTCATTAGCACTCGCCAATGTTGCACCCGACGAGTTTGCCTACTCATTGTCCAAGGGACCGGGGCAAGTCGCCGTAACCGCAGAAGTAGTGCACATCTTAAAATGTATCCCGGTAGAAGTACGAGTCAGGAAGACCAATGCCTGCTACTCGGAACTACCAGTGGAATTTCGCAACGTATCATATTTCCTGACACCGAAATCGAGAATCATCACGCAGCATGGAAACGAGCGTGACTGCAGCCACTTATTACCTGTGATGTACCAGATCGAAGATTCCTGGATACAGTTTTCACCACGACCAACGGAAGGCTTAAAGCCACAACAGTTGCAACCCATGACAAAACCGTCATGGAAATATTTAACGCCAGCATCACTTACTTCGAGCGGAATATACTCGCAAACCGACTTGGATAAGCTGCGAGACCATCTTATCTTCCCTGCTGAAAAACCAGCAGTCATGAATTCTTGGAGCCGTATGGTCTTCTATCGCGCACTACCTCATGCGAAGGAATGAAGCGCACACACTCACGCCTAACTCAGGAAGAATCGAGTGTATCCCCGACGAAGATGGAACCTATGCTGAAACAAGACCACCCGCGGAATCAACCAGAGCCATACAGGAACTACAGCAAAGACTTTCCGCCATCGACACTCAGCGAACGAACATCTAAATAATATGTTCGTTCTGGGCAAAGGGGGAGGTGTGACGTCTCACGCCTGTCCGCCCTATTTAGCTATATATTTTTTCGCCGAATGCATATAACACTACGTTATTTCACTTTATTTTAATCAATAATAATTTAAGGCGCTCAGTCCCAAACATTCGAGCCCAACCACAAGAGAACACTGAGTAAGACTACCAGATACTTTTAACATTGTCTTGTAACCTTATCTTTTAACAATACAATGGGTCAAAGTTATAACCGAATATTCGGGAGCGCCGCATTACAATCACGGCATAAAATAAGGTTAGTCCTTTAACAACTGCCCCAACAAACCACGAACATTAATACGCAATGGTTCAGTAATGATCATGGTTAATCGGAGGCATACTCATTGTAAACTATAGGAATACATACAACTTCGAAACACCGCGTAGACGAGTTCGCGCCAAGCATTTAGCATACTCAGCGATTCCCACGTGCTCAAGCACACGTGCGCTCGCTATAGAGTTACGTTTGGGCTTCTCACGAGAAGATGACCGAGAAGTGTCCAGTAGACATAGCCCACATTCCATTCTCACGGCAAAATGACTAAAGTCACGTACGAAGTATTAGATAACGCGCGAGGCTCCAGCTCGTCTACTAGAGATAAGGCACGCGTGAGAAACCGCGACAGTTCCCAAGCTCCGTTATCTAGGTCTCAGGTTGCAACCCGACCTGGGAACTGCAGCAGTAGAGATAAGGCACGCGTGAGAACTGCAAGGTAGCGATAAGGTGCGAACGCTGGACCACGGTAGCGTGGGATCGCTAACGTGGCATTCCCGAACTTAGTATAATTACGGGGACCTCGGACAGGAGCCCTCAGTCTTCATCGAGCAGTCAGAGTGAGCAAAGCAAGTGACAACCAGCAACCAAGTGACAAGTGACAGTAACCAGTGTCAGTACCAAGCACAGCTGAGCTATTACCAGTGACAGTGCCAAGCACGGCTAAACGCTACTACCATTCAATTAACGTAAGTCCGCATACTCACTCTGAATCTCGTGTTGACTCCGTGGCTGCTCCCCACGTTAATTAACTTTACCAATGGACCGCAATTCTCTGGCAAGCATTCGATGTTAACTTGTTCTTGAATAGGCAAATCATGCCATTATTAACTCACAAGTCTTGTTCATGGACCTGCAAATTACCACAACCTTAATTAACCAGCGAAGGTACCTATGTTTCGCGCCTTTACTAGGCGAAGGAACCACGGCATCGCGCTATCCCTTTACTACTTACCATCAAGCGAAGGTACCAATGTTTCGCGCCTTTACTAGGCGAAGGAACTGCGGCATCGCGCTTTCCTTAAACTCCTAATATTAAGCGAAGGTACCGGAGTTTCGCGCCTTTACTAGGCGAAGGAACCAGGAGGCCGCGCTTCCTATAACTCATCCATGCAGGCACCTGAAACAGGAATTTCAATCAATTACTTCTCGTTCACAGGCTTTTGGTATCCGCGCCACTCAGTAGGCGAAGGTGTCCATCGGACCGCGCTTAACAAAGCGATCGGCAAGCCGTACCAGCTAAAGAATGCCAAAGGAGAATGCCCCTCGCCGTCGAAGGCCGGCCTCCCGGCGAAGCCGTCGCTCTGGTCAACGGGCCCAAGAGCAGCGAAGGCTCCGCACCGAGCGACTACGGTTGTGGGAGACTAACGACGACCAGCCCGGACCGTCGTACGCGCCCGCAGCGATCGACCCCCGAGCATACTCCCCTGAGCCAAGACCCACTACTCCAATCCCCTTAATAGAAAACCCTCCTTCTCCTAATCAGCTTCCACAACACCTCCAGCAAGTCCTATCCGATTTGCATATGACCCTTGACCAATTTCGCGATCTCCCAACTCCCACTAGACCTGATACCCCCGATTCCATTGTTTCTACCTCCTCTTAGAATTAAGGCTAAATGTAATTCGTTGGCTCCTATTGTAATAATACTTTAAAATATATAATTATTCCTTGACACCGCGTTCTTATTGAGAGTCCCTGGTTAAACATGTACAGGTCCTGGTTCGTATTAGGGAGTGGAACATCCACCTAGGCGCTTAAACCAGCGCCTCCCTCTTGTGCCGGCCAGCGCTTACAAAAGCGCTCGTTTCCAGCGCTGCCCTCAGCGCTTACCCAGCGCTATCAACCAGCGCCCACAGGTATGAAACTTCTGCCATAAGCACAAAGTGTACGGACCACTACCAACTCATGTATTCCAATAGGACATTCGGGATCATGCCTGCTGACCGACAGCCTACTGGCCCACACAGGCGATGGCATAAACGAGGACGCCGTAGCGGCAAGAAAATGCGCGAGCGTAGACAAAGATATCAGGAGCACCTATTACGCGAGGCCCTTACAAATCCCCTCGTTTCTCCTGAAAGAATTCCCACTCCACCTTCTCATACACCCCACGACGAACTCCCAGAATCAACACCACTTTATGCTCCCATATTCCTCATGGAGGAACCACCCGAGGGACACTGCCATCCCTACGCCGAAATGCACGATGCCTCGGGACATCACATTTTTACATTCATGCCTCCGCCTCCCTCACATTCAACAGTCGAAATAACGGAAATACCCCCCGAACCCCTCACGGAGCACCGCACGCTCCCTGACTACTGTTACCCCATCACGATCACTATCGACGATTAAATAAACATATTCTGAAGCAATAGAGCTGATAAACCTTTACCACATTTTATTACCCACCTACTATTATTCTATCTTACCACATCTTTATTACCTACCTACTATCATTCTACCTTACCATATTTCATTACCTACCTACTACTATTCTACTTTACCACATTTCAACACTTACCTACCGGTGTTGAATCGCTGTTCTACATTAACATCCATGACATAGTTATCTGCAGTCTCACTGCTACTATTTACCTGTAAGATTTCCTCTCCCGTGCGGAACCGGATCATAGCGCGGCTAAGCCGAGTAGTCCCCTCCATTAGGTTATCCCCTCTCGACTCTCTACAGCAGTGCCTCATCCCAGGGTAAAGTTCAGTGCAAGCGACTGACCCGAAAAAGAGGCAAATAAAAATCGAAAATAAGCACGTCTGGGAATTAGATCGACTAATAGGTTGCGGAAGACCACGACCTTCGGCCGACGCCTCCCTGAGACGTAACAGGCTTAAATTTTCTGGTGGCAGCGGTGGGATTGTAACTGTTGCAAAGAGAGACAAAAAGAGGAGACATCGAGACCGGAGTACGGCACAAAAAGCGTGCCGAATACCAGATCTATCATCCACACGGAAAGAAATCTTGTCGAACGTAATCGTCGCGTCGAATACATGCGAGCGAATGAATACCTGCCGCGTAGCATATAGGCTGTAGATATAGGCCCAGCGAATATCCACCGCGTATCAATGCACTCGAAGCGGGACCGTCGCGCGAGTATCGCGGCCGTAACGAAAATACACCACGGAACGTAGTGTGCGGATTTTGCCGCATATATTTCCGAATGTAAGGAACTCGCGTATCGCAAGGCACAAGAAGCCGGTCCACAGTATATGGGAAACGCACCCAGCACTCCGGCGCACTTCGACGCCGCCGGACTGCAACACAGCAAGGGACAATGGGCGACGGCCAGCCGGGCCCGAGGGCTACCGGATTGCCACCGTCTGCCTAGCCAAACACAGTAGTCCCCACAGTTTTGCTCTAATCACCACAACTACTCGGACGCGTTCGTCTCATGCTTGATTCAGGGACCGAGGTCAACCTGATCAAAGAGCGAGTCGTGAGTCCCAACGCGCAAATGCAAAGAGGAGCGAAACTAACACTACAAGGGATATCCCCAGTTCCGATTATTACCCGAGGGCTTATAATCGTCGACCTGGTTGGATGTCGGATTCCAATGCACGCAATTGAAACTAACGTGCCCATCAGCCAAGATGGAATATTAGGCTCGCAATTTTTCGCCGAGCAAACCGCGGTAGTCGACTACAAAACTCACCGAATTCTGGTACAAGGCAAATACGTACCTTTCCACGAGCCTACTGCGCAGTAAACTCTTGCTCGTTCAATAATAATTCCCATGTCCTTTAATCTTGCTAATCCGGAAGCAATGATAGGGAATTTTACACTGTATTTACAGTATCCACTGAATACACCCAGACGAAGGACGTATCTGGGAAAAGCACGTGTTTCTATTTTCAAAGGGAAGAACGTACCTTCCTCAACACATTGAACTAATCGTTCGATCCGCCAGTGTCCACTCTTAACCTTCACGAAGTCCGTTCCCAGGGCAAATTCGTGCCAGCCCGTGCTGCTGTATCTTCTCTAACACAGGAACACGCCACAAGCGATTTTTCCATATAACAGAAAAATCAAATAAGGAAAATGCCTTATTAAACCCACTACCTCAAGGTAACACGCGCCTTGGAGATGAATGGTTCTGTGTCAGTGAACCGCTAATAGTTTCTTTGTTTGCTCTGATCCACTCCTCGCTGAGGAGCAAAACTCAGATAGCCACCGCCCGTTCGGGCATTCTCCACTTCAATGATATTGAAGTTCCCTGAGTAATTCTCTTGCATTCCAACTCCGAATCCATAGAGAATAAAAGAAGGGGAATATCGTCCAAAGTGCTGCAGAGCAATCGGAGGGCCCCCGTTTCTCTGTAGCGCAGCGACAATTCAAACAACTTTACTACATTCATGAAACCTCAATTCACCTAATTCGAGGCCTTCATGCCTCTATCTAATCCCTTCATTCCTAACAGAAACACTATGCAGTGACTGCAATTTAATTCCAAATAAAATTCCAATCTTCACGCCAAGTCTCAGGAAACGCATCAGAATCTTCTGGAATTTTACGCAGAGACGGTTTATAACCTCCCAATACTATTCCAATTATTGCAGTAAACCCAAATACCTATGAAATACTGCAAGTAACAACATTGCCTACCTTAGAATCAAATACTAACTTACCTGTTGAAGCCCCGATTTCACTTATAATCTGCAACGATATGATTCCGTGTTCAAAGAGAAATAAACCAACGAAATACGTGAAACCACAAATTAACAGTACAATAAGCTACTATCAAAATATAAATGAAAAACGCGTACTTATGTACTAGACCTTCTCCGCCTTGATCACTGAGATATAGATGTAAGATGATGGCGTAGAACGTCCCGTACGGAAATTTAGTTAGATGTTTTCTACTTGCGACGAATAACACTCGCAGACAAAAACAAATCTTAGCCAATGCTATTACAAGTACTAGACCTTTGACGATTCAATCAGAAAGATTTTGTTGTAAGAGGAAGCGTCAAACGTCCCGTACGTGAAATAAATAAGTATATAACTACAACGTCAGGAGTGCTACAACGCACTATTATCATTATTAGTTGTAAGAGCGAGACGGCTCTCCGAGCCACGCAAAAAAACCACTAGCCCGAGCATACCCGAAACCTAGCTTATTATTACCACCGATAGCTTAAGTTCATTATTATGAACAATTAACCTGGTATAAGCCTACCATTATTATAAGCAATTAGCCTGGTATAAGCCTACCATCATTATAAACAATTAACCTGGTATAAGCCTACTATTATTATAAGTACTAACCCTAATCACTCAAGAAACCACGCATCATCAGGGACTACCCAGCCACCCTACTCAGGCAGCACATGCAGAAGTACTACTGCGTCCGCACAATGGGATACCTCATGGAAGAAGGCCAGCAACTGTGCGCCGAGTATTGCGAAGATTGGGTTCGCTCAAGACACACGCCGAGTGTCATTACCACAGTTATACCTGTGATAGCTGTACAGCAGAGACCTGCACATTCTGCTTCGATCACCTCCATACCAAGTACCAACTCACAGAAGAATGTCCAGAATGCCTAAGCATATTCTTGGAGAACATAGCCGGCGCACCAATCAATACGCCGCCTGTGGCCTAAGCCACTCGCACAATCACGCCGTCCACAATGGAAAGGGTAAATTTCTCATGGACGTCGATTACACCACCTGTCTTCAAATGCACCGAGACGACCATTGTATTGACATGGAAGATGGACGCACCTTCTGGGAACAAGTCCCAACATCGTCGTGCCAATTTAATCAATACGACGTGCTATACGAAGGAGTCGCCACCAAGGTGGAAGAACTCGAAGCACAACCGCAATACCCAACGTTGTATACGTTGGTAGATAATGACGTCACGTTCGCGCTAACGAAGACGAAGGAAACGCGCCTATGTGGATACCCAATAATGCGTACCAATCATTCCAAGCTATTCATAGTCGAGACAACAAGAGGAAACACTTTCACGGCGAAGAAGCCCGACGCTGTGGATAACCTGGACATTTTTACTTACGTGAATTCCAAGTTTGTATATGTGGAGAGGTATATCCGATCCCAGATGACCTCGCAGTACAACGACGTTCTCGAGCAGCGCTGCGCTCTGAAAAAAAAACAATTGTTGAAGAATTCATTAGCACTCGCCAATGTTGCACCCGACGAGTTTGCCTACTCATTGTCCAAGGGACCGGGGCAAGTCGCCGTAACCGCAGAAGTAGTGCACATCTTAAAATGTATCCCGGTAGAAGTACGAGTCAGGAAGACCAATGCCTGCTACTCGGAACTACCAGTGGAATTTCGCAACGTATCATATTTCCTGACACCGAAATCGAGAATCATCACGCAGCATGGAAACGAGCGTGACTGCAGCCACTTATTACCTGTGATGTACCAGATCGAAGATTCCTGGATACAGTTTTCACCACGACCAACGGAAGGCTTAAAGCCACAACAGTTGCAACCCATGACAAAACCGTCATGGAAATATTTAACGCCAGCATCACTTACTTCGAGCGGAATATACTCGCAAACCGACTTGGATAAGCTGCGAGACCATCTTATCTTCCCTGCTGAAAAACCAGCAGTCATGAATTCTTGGAGCCGTATGGTCTTCTATCGCGCACTACCTCATGCGAAGGAATGAAGCGCACACACTCACGCCTAACTCAGGAAGAATCGAGTGTATCCCCGACGAAGATGGAACCTATGCTGAAACAAGACCACCCGCGGAATCAACCAGAGCCATACAGGAACTACAGCAAAGACTTTCCGCCATCGACACTCAGCGAACGAACATCTAAATAATATGTTCGTTCTGGGCAAAGGGGGAGGTGTGACGTCTCACGCCTGTCCGCCCTATTTAGCTATATATTTTTTCGCCGAATGCATATAACACTACGTTATTTCACTTTATTTTAATCAATAATAATTTAAGGCGCTCAGTCCCAAACATTCGAGCCCAACCACAAGAGAACACTGAGTAAGACTACCAGATACTTTTAACATTGTCTTGTAACCTTATCTTTTAACAATACAATGGGTCAAAGTTATAACCGAATATTCGGGAGCGCCGCATTACAATCACGGCATAAAATAAGGTTAGTCCTTTAACAACTGCCCCAACAAACCACGAACATTAATACGCAATGGTTCAGTAATGATCATGGTTAATCGGAGGCATACTCATTGTAAACTATAGGAATACATACAACTTCGAAACACCGCGTAGACGAGTTCGCGCCAAGCATTTAGCATACTCAGCGATTCCCACGTGCTCAAGCACACGTGCGCTCGCTATAGAGTTACGTTTGGGCTTCTCACGAGAAGATGACCGAGAAGTGTCCAGTAGACATAGCCCACATTCCATTCTCACGGCAAAATGACTAAAGTCACGTACGAAGTATTAGATAACGCGCGAGGCTCCAGCTCGTCTACTAGAGATAAGGCACGCGTGAGAAACCGCGACAGTTCCCAAGCTCCGTTATCTAGGTCTCAGGTTGCAACCCGACCTGGGAACTGCAGCAGTAGAGATAAGGCACGCGTGAGAACTGCAAGGTAGCGATAAGGTGCGAACGCTGGACCACGGTAGCGTGGGATCGCTAACGTGGCATTCCCGAACTTAGTATAATTACGGGGACCTCGGACAGGAGCCCTCAGTCTTCATCGAGCAGTCAGAGTGAGCAAAGCAAGTGACAACCAGCAACCAAGTGACAAGTGACAGTAACCAGTGTCAGTACCAAGCACAGCTGAGCTATTACCAGTGACAGTGCCAAGCACGGCTAAACGCTACTACCATTCAATTAACGTAAGTCCGCATACTCACTCTGAATCTCGTGTTGACTCCGTGGCTGCTCCCCACGTTAATTAACTTTACCAATGGACCGCAATTCTCTGGCAAGCATTCGATGTTAACTTGTTCTTGAATAGGCAAATCATGCCATTATTAACTCACAAGTCTTGTTCATGGACCTGCAAATTACCACAACCTTAATTAACCAGCGAAGGTACCTATGTTTCGCGCCTTTACTAGGCGAAGGAACCACGGCATCGCGCTATCCCTTTACTACTTACCATCAAGCGAAGGTACCAATGTTTCGCGCCTTTACTAGGCGAAGGAACTGCGGCATCGCGCTTTCCTTAAACTCCTAATATTAAGCGAAGGTACCGGAGTTTCGCGCCTTTACTAGGCGAAGGAACCAGGAGGCCGCGCTTCCTATAACTCATCCATGCAGGCACCTGAAACAGGAATTTCAATCAATTACTTCTCGTTCACAGGCTTTTGGTATCCGCGCCACTCAGTAGGCGAAGGTGTCCATCGGACCGCGCTTAACAAAGCGATCGGCAAGCCGTACCAGCTAAAGAATGCCAAAGGAGAATGCCCCTCGCCGTCGAAGGCCGGCCTCCCGGCGAAGCCGTCGCTCTGGTCAACGGGCCCAAGAGCAGCGAAGGCTCCGCACCGAGCGACTACGGTTGTGGGAGACTAACGACGACCAGCCCGGACCGTCGTACGCGCCCGCAGCGATCGACCCCCGAGCATACTCCCCTGAGCCAAGACCCACTACTCCAATCCCCTTAATAGAAAACCCTCCTTCTCCTAATCAGCTTCCACAACACCTCCAGCAAGTCCTATCCGATTTGCATATGACCCTTGACCAATTTCGCGATCTCCCAACTCCCACTAGACCTGATACCCCCGATTCCATTGTTTCTACCTCCTCTTAGAATTAAGGCTAAATGTAATTCGTTGGCTCCTATTGTAATAATACTTTAAAATATATAATTATTCCTTGACACCGCGTTCTTATTGAGAGTCCCTGGTTAAACATGTACAGGTCCTGGTTCGTATTAGGGAGTGGAACATCCACCTAGGCGCTTAAACCAGCGCCTCCCTCTTGTGCCGGCCAGCGCTTACAAAAGCGCTCGTTTCCAGCGCTGCCCTCAGCGCTTACCCAGCGCTATCAACCAGCGCCCACAGGTATGAAACTTCTGCCATAAGCACAAAGTGTACGGACCACTACCAACTCATGTATTCCAATAGGACATTCGGGATCATGCCTGCTGACCGACAGCCTACTGGCCCACACAGGCGATGGCATAAACGAGGACGCCGTAGCGGCAAGAAAATGCGCGAGCGTAGACAAAGATATCAGGAGCACCTATTACGCGAGGCCCTTACAAATCCCCTCGTTTCTCCTGAAAGAATTCCCACTCCACCTTCTCATACACCCCACGACGAACTCCCAGAATCAACACCACTTTATGCTCCCATATTCCTCATGGAGGAACCACCCGAGGGACACTGCCATCCCTACGCCGAAATGCACGATGCCTCGGGACATCACATTTTTACATTCATGCCTCCGCCTCCCTCACATTCAACAGTCGAAATAACGGAAATACCCCCCGAACCCCTCACGGAGCACCGCACGCTCCCTGACTACTGTTACCCCATCACGATCACTATCGACGATTAAATAAACATATTCTGAAGCAATAGAGCTGATAAACCTTTACCACATTTTATTACCCACCTACTATTATTCTATCTTACCACATCTTTATTACCTACCTACTATCATTCTACCTTACCATATTTCATTACCTACCTACTACTATTCTACTTTACCACATTTCAACACTTACCTACCGGTGTTGAATCGCTGTTCTACATTAACATCCATGACATAGTTATCTGCAGTCTCACTGCTACTATTTACCTGTAAGATTTCCTCTCCCGTGCGGAACCGGATCATAGCGCGGCTAAGCCGAGTAGTCCCCTCCATTAGGTTATCCCCTCTCGACTCTCTACAGCAGTGCCTCATCCCAGGGTAAAGTTCAGTGCAAGCGACTGACCCGAAAAAGAGGCAAATAAAAATCGAAAATAAGCACGTCTGGGAATTAGATCGACTAATAGGTTGCGGAAGACCACGACCTTCGGCCGACGCCTCCCTGAGACTTAACACCGCACAGCATCAAACAGAGGAAACTGTGTATCTGCTCTTCTGAACCGCTTGCTTTGGTGAAAGTGGGTGTTCTCTCTGTAGAATAACGTAGCAAAGACTGTGAATAAAGTTATTTGCACAAAACACGAGCAGTTTCCAAGTTACACGCGTTCGAACAGCATGAAACAGAAGAAACTGTGTATCTGCTCTTCTGAACCGCTTGCTGTGGTGAAAGTGGGTTTTCTCTATGTAGAATAACGTAGCAAAGACTGTGAATAAAGTTATTTGCACAAAACACGAGCAGTTTCCAAGATACACGCGTTCGAACACCATGAAACAGAGGAAACTGTGTATCTGCTCTTCTGAACCGCTTGCTTTGTTGAAAGTGGGTTTTCTCTCTGTAGAATAACGTAGCAAAGACTGTGAATAAAGTTATTTGCACAAAACACGAACAGTTTCCAAGATAAACGCGCTCGAACAGCATCGAACAGAGGAAACTGTGTATCTGCTCTTCTGAACCGCTTGCTTTGGTGAAAGTGGGTGTTCTCTCTGTAGAATAACGTAGCAAAGACTGTGAATAAAGTTATTTGCACAAAACACGAGCAGTTTCCAAGTTACACGCGTTCGAACAGCATGAAACAGAAGAAACTGTGTATCTGCTCTTCTGAACCGCTTGCTGTGGTGAAAGTGGGGTTTCTCTATGTAGAATAACGTAGCAAAGACAGTGAATAAATTTATTTGCACAAAACACGAGCAGTTTCCAAGATGAACGCGTTCGAACAGCATGAAACAGAGGAAACTGTGTATCTGCTCTTCTGAACCGCTTGCTTTGTTGAAAGTGGGTTTTCTCTATGTAGAATAACGTAGCAAAGACTGTGAATAAAGTTATTTGCACAAAACACTAGCAGTTTCCAAGATAAACGCGTTCGAATAGCATTAAACAGAGGAAACTGTGTATCTGCTCTTCTGAACCGCTTCCTTGAGTGAAAGTGGGTTTTCTCTCCGTAGAATAACGTTGCAAAGACGGTGAATAAAGTTATTTGCACAAAACACGAACAGTTTTCAAGAGAAACGCGTCCGCACAGCATCAAACAGAGGAAACTCTGTGTCTGCTCTTCTGAACCCCTTGCTTTGGTGAAAGTGGGTTTTCTCTCTGTAGAATAGCGTAGCAGAGACTGTGAATAAAGTTATTTGCACAAAACACGAGCAGTTTCCAAGATAAACGCGTTCGAGCAGCATCAACCATAGGAAACTCTGTATCTGTTCTTCTGAAGTGCTTGCTTTGTTGAAAGTGGGTTTTCTCTCTGTAGAATAACGTAGCAAAGACTGTGAATAAAGTTATTTGCACAAAACACGAGCAGTTTCCAAGATACACGCGTTCGAACAGCATGAAACAGAGGAAACTCTGTGTCTGCTCTTCTGAACCGCTTCCTTGAGTGAAAGTGGGTTTTCTCTCCGTAGAATAACGTTGCAAAGACGGTGAATAAAGTTATTTGCACAAAACACGAACAGTTTTCAAGAGAAACGCGTCCGCACAGCATCAACCATAGGAAACTCTGTATCTGTTCTTCTGAAGTGCTTGCTTTGTTGAAAGTGGGTTTTCTCTCTGTAGAATAACGTAGCAAAGACTGTGAATAAATTTATTTGCACAAAACTCGAACAGTTTCCAAGATAAACGCGCTCGAACAGCATCGAACAGAGGAAACTGTGTATCTGCTCTTCTGAACCGCTTCCTTGAGTGAAAGTGGGTTTTCTCTCCGTAGAATAACGTTGCAAAGACGGTGAATAAAGTTATTTGCACAAAACACGAACAGTTTTCAAGAGAAACGCGTCCGCACAGCATCAACCATAGGAAACTCTGTATCTGTTCTTCTGAAGTGCTTGCTTTGTTGAAAGTGGGTTTTCTCTCTGTAGAATAACGTAGCAAAGACTGTGAATAAAGTTATTTGCACAAAACACGAGCAGTTTCCAAGATACACGCGTTCGAACAGCATGAAACAGAGGAAACTCTGTGTCTGCTCTTCTGAACCGCTTCCTTGAGTGAAAGTGGGTTTTCTCTCCGTAGAATAACGTTGCAAAGACGGTGAATAAAGTTATTTGCACAAAACACGAACAGTTTTCAAGAGAAACGCGTCCGCACAGCATCAAACAGAGGAAACTGTGTATCTGCTCTTCTGAACCGCTCGCTTTGTTGAAAGTGGGTTTTCGCTATGTAGAATAACGTAGCAAAGACAGTGAATAAATTTATTTGCACAAAACTCGAACAGTTTCCAAGATAAACGCGCTCGAACAGCATCGAACAGAGGAAACTGTGTATCTGCTCTTCTGAACCGCTTCCTTGAGTGAAAGTGGGTTTTCTCTCCGTAGAATAACGTTGCAAAGACGGTGAATAAAGTTATTTGCACAAAACACGAACAGTTTTCAAGAGAAACGCGTCCGCACAGCATCAACCATAGGAAACTCTGTATCTGTTCTTCTGAAGTGCTTGCTTTGTTGAAAGTGGGTTTTCTCTCTGTAGAATAACGTAGCAAAGACTGTGAATAAAGTTATTTGCACAAAACACGTGCAGTTTCCAAGATACACGCGTTCGAACAGCATGAAACAGAGGAAACTCTGTGTCTGCTCTTCTGAACCGCTTCCTTGAGTGAAAGTGGGTTTTCTCTCCGTAGAATAACGTTGCAAAGACGGTGAATAAAGTTATTTGCACAAAACACGAACAGTTTTCAAGAGAAACGCGTCCGCACAGCATCAACCATAGGAAACTCTGTATCTGTTCTTCTGAAGTGCTTGCTTTGTTGAAAGTGGGTTTTCTCTCTGTAGAATAACGTAGCAAAGACTGTGAATAAAGTTATTTGCACAAAACACGAGCAGTTTCCAAGATACACGCGTTCGAACAGCATGAAACAGAGGAAACTCTGTGTCTGCTCTTCTGAACCGCTTCCTTGAGTGAAAGTGGGTTTTCTCTCCGTAGAATAACGTTGCAAAGACGGTGAATAAAGTTATTTGCACAAAACACGAACAGTTTTCAAGAGAAACGCGTCCGCACAGCATCAAACAGAGGAAACTGTGTATCTGCTCTTCTGAACCGCTCGCTTTGTTGAAAGTGGGGTTTCTCTATGTAGAATAACGTAGCAAAGACAGTGAATAAATTTATTTGCACAAAACTCGAACAGTTTCCAAGATAAACGCGCTCGAACAGCATCGAACAGAGGAAACTGTGTATCTGCTCTTCTGAACCGCTTCCTTGAGTGAAAGTGGGTTTTCTCTCCGTAGAATAACGTTGCAAAGACGGTGAATAAAGTTATTTGCACAAAACACGAACAGTTTTCAAGAGAAACGCGTCCGCACAGCATCAACCATAGGAAACTCTGTATCTGTTCTTCTGAAGTGCTTGCTTTGTTGAAAGTGGGTTTTCTCTCTGTAGAATAACGTAGCAAAGACTGTGAATAAAGTTATTTGCACAAAACACGAGCAGTTTCCAAGATACACGCGTTCGAACAGCATGAAACAGAGGAAACTCTGTGTCTGCTCTTCTGAACCGCTTCCTTGAGTGAAAGTGGGTTTTCTCTCCGTAGAATAACGTTGCAAAGACGGTGAATAAAGTTATTTGCACAAAACACGAACAGTTTTCAAGAGAAACGCGTCCGCACAGCATCAAACAGAGGAAACTGTGTATCTGCTCTTCTGAACCGCTTGCTTTGGTGAAAGTGGGTGTTCTCTTTGTAGAATAACGTAGCAAAGACTGTGAATAAAGTTATTTGCACAAAACACGAGCAGTTTCCAAGTTACACGCGTTCGAGCAGCATCAACCATAGGAAACTCTGTATCTGTTCTTCTGAAGTGCTTGCTTTGTTGAAAGTGGGTTTTCTCTCTGTAGAATAACGTAGCAAAGACTGTGAATAAAGTTATTTGCACAAAACACGAGCAGTTTCCAAGATACACGCGTTCGAACAGCATGAAACAGAGGAAACTCTGTGTCTGCTCTTCTGAACCGCTTCCTTGAGTGAAAGTGGGTTTTCTCTCCGTAGAATAACGTTGCAAAGACGGTGAATAAAGTTATTTGCACAAAACACGAACAGTTTTCAAGAGAAACGCGTCCGCACAGCATCAAACAGAGGAAACTGTGTATCTGCTCTTCTGAACCGCTCGCTTTGTTGAAAGTGGGTTTTCTCTATGTAGAATAACGTAGCAAAGACAGTGAATAAATTTATTTGCACAAAACTCGAACAGTTTCCAAGATAAACGCGCTCGAACAGCATCGAACAGAGGAAACTGTGTATCTGCTCTTCTGAACCGCTTCCTTGAGTGAAAGTGGGTTTTCTCTCCGTAGAATAACGTTGCAAAGACGGTGAATAAAGTTATTTGCACAAAACACGAACAGTTTTCAAGAGAAACGCGTCCGCACAGCATCAACCATAGGAAACTCTGTATCTGTTCTTCTGAAGTGCTTGCTTTGTTGAAAGTGGGTTTTCTCTCTGTAGAATAACGTAGCAAAGACTGTGAATAAAGTTATTTGCACAAAACACGAGCAGTTTCCAAGATACACGCGTTCGAACAGCATGAAACAGAGGAAACTCTGTGTCTGCTCTTCTGAACCGCTTCCTTGAGTGAAAGTGGGTTTTCTCTCCGTAGAATAACGTTGCAAAGACGGTGAATAAAGTTATTTGCACAAAACGCGAACAGTTTTCAAGAGAAACGCGTCCGCACAGCATCAAACAGAGGAAACTGTGTATCTGCTCTTCTGAACCGCTCGCTTTGTTGAAAGTGGGTTTTCTCTATGTAGAATAACGTAGCAAAGACAGTGAATAAATTTATTTGCACAAAACTCGAACAGTTTCCAAGATAAACGCGCTCGAACAGCATCGAACAGAGGAAACTGTGTATCTGCTCTTCTGAACCGCTTCCTTGAGTGAAAGTGGGTTTTCTCTCCGTAGAATAACGTTGCAAAGACGGTGAATAAAGTTATTTGCACAAAACACGAACAGTTTTCAAGAGAAACGCGTCCGCACAGCATCAACCATAGGAAACTCTGTATCTGTTCTTCTGAAGTGCTTGCTTTGTTGAAAGTGGGTTTTCTCTCTGTAGAATAACGTAGCAAAGACTGTGAATAAAGTTATTTGCACAAAACACGAGCAGTTTCCAAGATACACGCGTTCGAACAGCATGAAACAGAGGAAACTCTGTGTCTGCTCTTCTGAACCGCTTCCTTGAGTGAAAGTGGGTTTTCTCTCCGTAGAATAACGTTGCAAAGACGGTGAATAAAGTTATTTGCACAAAACACGAACAGTTTTCAAGAGAAACGCGTCCGCACAGCATCAAACAGAGGAAACTGTGTATCTGCTCTTCTGAACCGCTCGCTTTGTTGAAAGTGGGTTTTCTCTATGTAGAATAACGTAGCAAAGACAGTGAATAAATTTATTTGCACAAAACTCGAACAGTTTCCAAGATAAACGCGCTCGAACAGCATCGAACAGAGGAAACTGTGTATCTGCTCTTCTGAACCGCTTCCTTGAGTGAAAGTGGGTTTTCTCTCCGTAGAATAACGTTGCAAAGACGGTGAATAAAGTTATTTGCACAAAACACGAACAGTTTTCAAGAGAAACGCGTCCGCACAGCATGAACCATAGGAAACTCTGTATCTGTTCTTCTGAAGTGCTTGCTTTGTTGAAAGTGGGTTTTCTCTCTGTAGAATAACGTAGCAAAGACTGTGAATAAAGTTATTTGCACAAAACACGAGCAGTTTCCAAGATACACGCGTTCGAACAGCATGAAACAGAGGAAACTCTGTGTCTGCTCTTCTGAACCGCTTCCTTGAGTGAAAGTGGGTTTTCTCTCCGTAGAATAACGTTGCAAAGACGGTGAATAAAGTTATTTGCACAAAACACGAACAGTTTTCAAGAGAAACGCGTCCGCACAGCATCAAACAGAGGAAACTGTGTATCTGCTCTTCTGAACCGCTTGCTTTGGTGAAAGTGGGTGTTCTCTCTGTAGAATAACGTAGCAAAGACTGTGAATAAAGTTATTTGCACAAAACACGAGCAGTTTCCAAGTTACACGCGTTCGAACAGCATGAAACAGAAGAAACTGTGTATCTGCTCTTCTGAACCGCTTGCTGTGGTGAAAGTGGGTTTTCTCTATGTAGAATAACGTAGCAAAGACTGTGAATAAAGTTATTTGCACAAAACACGAGCAGTTTCCAAGATACACGCGTTCGAACACCATGAAACAGAGGAAACTGTGTATCTGCTCTTCTGAACCGCTTGCTTTGTTGAAAGTGGGTTTTCTCTCTGTAGAATAACGTAGCAAAGACTGTGAATAAAGTTATTTGCACAAAACACGAACAGTTTCCAAGATAAACGCGCTCGAACAGCATCGAACAGAGGAAACTGTGTATCTGCTCTTCTGAACCGCTTGCTTTGGTGAAAGTGGGTGTTCTCTCTGTAGAATAACGTAGCAAAGACTGTGAATAAAGTTATTTGCACAAAACACGAGCAGTTTCCAAGTTACACGCGTTCGAACAGCATGAAACAGAAGAAACTGTGTATCTGCTCTTCTGAACCGCTTGCTGTGGTGAAAGTGGGGTTTCTCTATGTAGAATAACGTAGCAAAGACAGTGAATAAATTTATTTGCACAAAACACGAGCAGTTTCCAAGATGAACGCGTTCGAACAGCATGAAACAGAGGAAACTGTGTATCTGCTCTTCTGAACCGCTTGTGTGACGTCCCAGTCACGCGCCCACGCTGGCAGGCGGATAGTTCAGAGCGCCGCCGCTAGAGGTCTCACTGTCTCACTGAATCTACTACTTTCTCGCAAGTGCTTGCTACAGCCTGCGATCGAATATATACAAGTTCCAAGCATCCTCTAGTATCCCCAGCGTCTAGGGCAGGGGTCGGCCACGCAGCCCTACTGATGAGTCTGTGGTCGACTCCAAGACGAAACGCTCCCCTCCTCTTTTCATACCCCTTCGCCTCCTTCAGCTACCAAGCCTCCCCGACAGCCTCCATTGCGTCCATGCAGTGGCACCTCGGTGCGATACACTTGGACGGCGAGGCAAGATCCCCTTCCTACGCTGTTGTGTCCCGTCGACGCATTCCGGGATCCGAGCAACAGACGTAACACTTGCTTTGTTGAAAGTGGGTTTTCTCTATGTAGAATAACGTAGCAAAGACTGTGAATAAAGTTATTTGCACAAAACACTAGCAGTTTCCAAGATAAACGCGTTCGAATAGCATTAAACAGAGGAAACTGTGTATCTGCTCTTCTGAACCGCTTCCTTGAGTGAAAGTGGGTTTTCTCTCCGTAGAATAACGTTGCAAAGACGGTGAATAAAGTTATTTGCACAAAACACGAACAGTTTTCAAGAGAAACGCGTCCGCACAGCATCAAACAGAGGAAACTCTGTGTCTGCTCTTCTGAACCCCTTGCTTTGGTGAAAGTGGGTTTTCTCTCTGTAGAATAGCGTAGCAGAGACTGTGAATAAAGTTATTTGCACAAAACACGAGCAGTTTCCAAGATAAACGCGTTCGAGCAGCATTAAAGAGAGGAAACTGTGTATCTGCTCTTCTGAACCGCTTGCTGTGGTGAAAGTGGGGTTTCTCTATGTAGAATAACGTAGCAAAGACTGTGAATAAAGTTATTTGCACAAAACACGAACAGTTTCCAAGATAAACGCGTTCGAGCAGCATCAACCATAGGAAACTCTGTATCTGTTCTTCTGAAGTGCTTGCTTTGTTGAAAGTGGGTTTTCTCTCTGTAGAATAACGTAGCAAAGACTGTGAATAAAGTTATTTGCACAAAACACGAGCAGTTTCCAAGATACACGCGTTCGAACAGCATGAAACAGAGGAAACTCTGTGTCTGCTCTTCTGAACCGCTTCCTTGAGTGAAAGTGGGTTTTCTCTCCGTAGAATAACGTTGCAAAGACGGTGAATAAAGTTATTTGCACAAAACACGAACAGTTTTCAAGAGAAACGCGTCCGCACAGCATCAACCATAGGAAACTCTGTATCTGTTCTTCTGAAGTGCTTGCTTTGTTGAAAGTGGGTTTTCTCTCTGTAGAATAACGTAGCAAAGACTGTGAATAAATTTATTTGCACAAAACTCGAACAGTTTCCAAGATAAACGCGCTCGAACAGCATCGAACAGAGGAAACTCTGTATCTGTTCTTCTGAAGTGCTTGCTTTGTTGAAAGTGGGTTTTCTCTCTGTAGAATAACGTAGCAAAGACTGTGAATAAAGTTATTTGCACAAAACACGAGCAGTTTCCAAGATACACGCGTTCGAACAGCATGAAACAGAGGAAACTCTGTGTCTGCTCTTCTGAACCGCTTCCTTGAGTGAAAGTGGGTTTTCTCTCCGTAGAATAACGTTGCAAAGACGGTGAATAAAGTTATTTGCACAAAACACGAACAGTTTTCAAGAGAAACGCGTCCGCACAGCATCAAACAGAGGAAACTGTGTATCTGCTCTTCTGAACCGCTTGCTTTGGTGAAAGTGGGTGTTCTCTCTGTAGAATAACGTAGCAAAGACTGTGAATAAAGTTATTTGCACAAAACACGAGCAGTTTCCAAGTTACACGCGTTCGAGCAGCATCAACCATAGGAAACTCTGTATCTGTTCTTCTGAAGTGCTTGCTTTGTTGAAAGTGGGTTTTCTCTCTGTAGAATAACGTAGCAAAGACTGTGAATAAAGTTATTTGCACAAAACACGAGCAGTTTCCAAGATACACGCGTTCGAACAGCATGAAACAGAGGAAACTCTGTGTCTGCTCTTCTGAACCGCTTCCTTGAGTGAAAGTGGGTTTTCTCTCCGTAGAATAACGTTGCAAAGACGGTGAATAAAGTTATTTGCACAAAACACGAACAGTTTTCAAGAGAAACGCGTCCGCACAGCATCAAACAGAGGAAACTGTGTATCTGCTCTTCTGAACCGCTCGCTTTGTTGAAAGTGGGTTTTCTCTATGTAGAATAACGTAGCAAAGACAGTGAATAAATTTATTTGCACAAAACTCGAACAGTTTCCAAGATAAACGCGCTCGAACAGCATCGAACAGAGGAAACTGTGTATCTGCTCTTCTGAACCGCTTCCTTGAGTGAAAGTGGGTTTTCTCTCCGTAGAATAACGTTGCAAAGACGGTGAATAAAGTTATTTGCACAAAACACGAACAGTTTTCAAGAGAAACGCGTCCGCACAGCATCAACCATAGGAAACTCTGTATCTGTTCTTCTGAAGTGCTTGCTTTGTTGAAAGTGGGTTTTCTCTCTGTAGAATAACGTAGCAAAGACTGTGAATAAAGTTATTTGCACAAAACACGAACAGTTTTCAAGAGAAACGCGTCCGCACAGCATCAAACAGAGGAAACTGTGTATCTGCTCTTCTGAACCGCTCGCTTTGTTGAAAGTGGGTTTTCTCTATGTAGAATAACGTAGCAAAGACAGTGAATAAATTTATTTGCACAAAACTCGAACAGTTTCCAAGATAAACGCGCTCGAACAGCATCGAACAGAGGAAACTGTGTATCTGCTCTTCTGAACCGCTTCCTTGAGTGAAAGTGGGTTTTCTCTCCGTAGAATAACGTTGCAAAGACGGTGAATAAAGTTATTTGCACAAAACACGAACAGTTTTCAAGAGAAACGCGTCCGCACAGCATGAACCATAGGAAACTCTGTATCTGTTCTTCTGAAGTGCTTGCTTTGTTGAAAGTGGGTTTTCTCTCTGTAGAATAACGTAGCAAAGACTGTGAATAAAGTTATTTGCACAAAACACGAGCAGTTTCCAAGATACACGCGTTCGAACAGCATGAAACAGAGGAAACTCTGTGTCTGCTCTTCTGAACCGCTTCCTTGAGTGAAAGTGGGTTTTCTCTCCGTAGAATAACGTTGCAAAGACGGTGAATAAAGTTATTTGCACAAAACACGAACAGTTTTCAAGAGAAACGCGTCCGCACAGCATCAAACAGAGGAAACTGTGTATCTGCTCTTCTGAACCGCTTGCTTTGGTGAAAGTGGGTGTTCTCTCTGTAGAATAACGTAGCAAAGACTGTGAATAAAGTTATTTGCACAAAACACGAGCAGTTTCCAAGTTACACGCGTTCGAACAGCATGAAACAGAAGAAACTGTGTATCTGCTCTTCTGAACCGCTTGCTGTGGTGAAAGTGGGTTTTCTCTATGTAGAATAACGTAGCAAAGACTGTGAATAAAGTTATTTGCACAAAACACGAGCAGTTTCCAAGATACACGCGTTCGAACACCATGAAACAGAGGAAACTGTGTATCTGCTCTTCTGAACCGCTTGCTTTGTTGAAAGTGGGTTTTCTCTCTGTAGAATAACGTAGCAAAGACTGTGAATAAAGTTATTTGCACAAAACACGAACAGTTTTCAAGAGAAACGCGTCCGCACAGCATCAAACAGAGGAAACTGTGTATCTGCTCTTCTGAACCGCTCGCTTTGTTGAAAGTGGGTTTTCTCTATGTAGAATAACGTAGCAAAGACAGTGAATAAATTTATTTGCACAAAACTCGAACAGTTTCCAAGATAAACGCGCTCGAACAGCATCGAACAGAGGAAACTGTGTATCTGCTCTTCTGAACCGCTTGCTGTGGTGAAAGTGGGGTTTCTCTATGTAGAATAACGTAGCAAAGACAGTGAATAAATTTATTTGCACAAAACACGAGCAGTTTCCAAGATGAACGCGTTCGAACAGCATGAAACAGAGGAAACTGTGTATCTGCTCTTCTGAACCGCTTGCTTTGTTGAAAGTGGGTTTTCTCTATGTAGAATAACGTAGCAAAGACTGTGAATAAAGTTATTTGCACAAAACACTAGCAGTTTCCAAGATAAACGCGTTCGAATAGCATTAAACAGAGGAAACTGTGTATCTGCTCTTCTGAACCGCTTCCTTGAGTGAAAGTGGGTTTTCTCTCCGTAGAATAACGTTGCAAAGACGGTGAATAAAGTTATTTGCACAAAACACGAACAGTTTTCAAGAGAAACGCGTCCGCACAGCATCAAACAGAGGAAACTCTGTGTCTGCTCTTCTGAACCCCTTGCTTTGGTGAAAGTGGGTTTTCTCTCTGTAGAATAGCGTAGCAGAGACTGTGAATAAAGTTATTTGCACAAAACACGAGCAGTTTCCAAGATAAACGCGTTCGAGCAGCATTAAAGAGAGGAAACTGTGTATCTGCTCTTCTGAACCGCTTGCTGTGGTGAAAGTGGGTTTTCTCTCCGTAGAATAACGTTGCAAAGACGGTGAATAAAGTTATTTGCACAAAACACGAACAGTTTTCAAGAGAAACGCGTCCGCACAGCATCAACCATAGGAAACTCTGTATCTGTTCTTCTGAAGTGCTTGCTTTGTTGAAAGTGGGTTTTCTCTCTGTAGAATAACGTAGCAAAGACTGTGAATAAAGTTATTTGCACAAAACACGTGCAGTTTCCAAGATACACGCGTTCGAACAGCATGAAACAGAGGAAACTCTGTGTCTGCTCTTCTGAACCGCTTCCTTGAGTGAAAGTGGGTTTTCTCTCCGTAGAATAACGTTGCAAAGACGGTGAATAAAGTTATTTGCACAAAACACGAACAGTTTTCAAGAGAAACGCGTCCGCACAGCATCAACCATAGGAAACTCTGTATCTGTTCTTCTGAAGTGCTTGCTTTGTTGAAAGTGGGTTTTCTCTCTGTAGAATAACGTAGCAAAGACTGTGAATAAAGTTATTTGCACAAAACACGAGCAGTTTCCAAGATACACGCGTTCGAACAGCATGAAACAGAGGAAACTCTGTGTCTGCTCTTCTGAACCGCTTCCTTGAGTGAAAGTGGGTTTTCTCTCCGTAGAATAACGTTGCAAAGACGGTGAATAAAGTTATTTGCACAAAACACGAACAGTTTTCAAGAGAAACGCGTCCGCACAGCATCAAACAGAGGAAACTGTGTATCTGCTCTTCTGAACCGCTCGCTTTGTTGAAAGTGGGGTTTCTCTATGTAGAATAACGTAGCAAAGACAGTGAATAAATTTATTTGCACAAAACTCGAACAGTTTCCAAGATAAACGCGCTCGAACAGCATCGAACAGAGGAAACTGTGTATCTGCTCTTCTGAACCGCTTCCTTGAGTGAAAGTGGGTTTTCTCTCCGTAGAATAACGTTGCAAAGACGGTGAATAAAGTTATTTGCACAAAACACGAACAGTTTTCAAGAGAAACGCGTCCGCACAGCATCAACCATAGGAAACTCTGTATCTGCTCTTCTGAACCGCTCGCTTTGTTGAAAGTGGGTTTTCGCTATGTAGAATAACGTAGCAAAGACAGTGAATAAATTTATTTGCACAAAACTCGAACAGTTTCCAAGATAAACGCGCTCGAACAGCATCGAACAGAGGAAACTGTGTATCTGCTCTTCTGAACCGCTTCCTTGAGTGAAAGTGGGTTTTCTCTCCGTAGAATAACGTTGCAAAGACGGTGAATAAAGTTATTTGCACAAAACACGAACAGTTTTCAAGAGAAACGCGTCCGCACAGCATCAACCATAGGAAACTCTGTATCTGTTCTTCTGAAGTGCTTGCTTTGTTGAAAGTGGGTTTTCTCTCTGTAGAATAACGTAGCAAAGACTGTGAATAAAGTTATTTGCACAAAACACGAGCAGTTTCCAAGATACACGCGTTCGAACAGCATGAAACAGAGGAAACTCTGTGTCTGCTCTTCTGAACCGCTTCCTTGAGTGAAAGTGGGTTTTCTCTCCGTAGAATAACGTTGCAAAGACGGTGAATAAAGTTATTTGCACAAAACACGAACAGTTTTCAAGAGAAACGCGTCCGCACAGCATCAAACAGAGGAAACTGTGTATCTGCTCTTCTGAACCGCTTGCTTTGGTGAAAGTGGGTGTTCTCTCTGTAGAATAACGTAGCAAAGACTGTGAATAAAGTTATTTGCACACAACACGAGCAGTTTCCAAGTTACACGCGTTCGAACAGCATGAAACAGAAGAAACTGTGTATCTGCTCTTCTGAACCGCTTGCTGTGGTGAAAGTGGGTTTTCTCTATGTAGAATAACGTAGCAAAGACTGTGAATAAAGTTATTTGCACAAAACACGAGCAGTTTCCAAGATACACGCGTTCGAACACCATGAAACAGAGGAAACTGTGTATCTGCTCTTCTGAACCGCTTGCTTTGTTGAAAGTGGGTTTTCTCTCTGTAGAATAACGTAGCAAAGACTGTGAATAAAGTTATTTGCACAAAACACGAACAGTTTCCAAGATAAACGCGCTCGAACAGCATCGAACAGAGGAAACTGTGTATCTGCTCTTCTGAACCGCTTGCTTTGGTGAAAGTGGGTGTTCTCTCTGTAGAATAACGTAGCAAAGACTGTGAATAAAGTTATTTGCACAAAACACGAGCAGTTTCCAAGTTACACGCGTTCGAACAGCATGAAACAGAAGAAACTGTGTATCTGCTCTTCTGAACCGCTTGCTGTGGTGAAAGTGGGGTTTCTCTATGTAGAATAACGTAGCAAAGACAGTGAATAAATTTATTTGCACAAAACACGAACAGTTTTCAAGAGAAACGCGTCCGCACAGCATCAAACAGAGGAAACTCTGTGTCTGCTCTTCTGAACCCCTTGCTTTGGTGAAAGTGGGTTTTCTCTCTGTAGAATAGCGTAGCAGAGACTGTGAATAAAGTTATTTGCACAAAACACGAGCAGTTTCCAAGATAAACGCGTTCGAGCAGCATGAAACAGAGGAAACTCTGTGTCTGCTCTTCTGAACCGCTCGCTTTGTTGAAAGTGGGTTTTCTCTATGTAGAATAACGTAGCAAAGACAGTGAATAAATTTATTTGCACAAAACTCGAACAGTTTCCAAGATAAACGCGCTCGAACAGCATCGAACAGAGGAAACTGTGTATCTGCTCTTCTGAACCGCTTCCTTGAGTGAAAGTGGGTTTTCTCTCCGTAGAATAACGTTGCAAAGACGGTGAATAAAGTTATTTGCACAAAACACGAACAGTTTTCAAGAGAAACGCGTCCGCACAGCATCAACCATAGGAAACTCTGTATCTGTTCTTCTGAAGTGCTTGCTTTGTTGAAAGTGGGTTTTCTCTCTGTAGAATAACGTAGCAAAGACTGTGAATAAAGTTATTTGCACAAAACACGAGCAGTTTCCAAGATACACGCGTTCGAACAGCATGAAACAGAGGAAACTCTGTGTCTGCTCTTCTGAACCGCTTCCTTGAGTGAAAGTGGGTTTTCTCTCCGTAGAATAACGTGGCAAAGACGGTGAATAAAGTTATTTGCACAAAACACGAACAGTTTCCAAGATAAACGCGCTCGAACAGCATCCAACAGAGGAAACTGTGTATCTGTTCTTCTGAAGTGCTTGCTTTGTTGAAATTGGGTGTTCTCTCTGTAGAATAACGTAGCAAAGACTGTGAATAAAGTTATTTGCACAAAACACGAGCAGTTTCCAAGATACACGCGTTCGAACAGCATGAAACAGAGGAAACTGTGTATCTGCTCTTCTGAACCGCTCGCTTTGTTGAAAGTGGGTTTTCTCTATGTAGAATAACGTAGCAAAGACAGTGAATAAATTTATTTGCACAAAACTCGAACAGTTTCCAAGATAAACGCGCTCGAACAGCATCGAACAGAGGAAACTGTGTATCTGCTCTTCTGAACCGCTTGCTTTGGTGAAAGTGGGTGTTCTCTCTGTAGAATAACGTAGCAAAGACTGTGAATAAAGTTATTTGCACAAAACACGAGCAGTTTCCAAGTTACACGCGTTCGAACAGCATGAAACAGAAGAAACTGTGTATCTGCTCTTCTGAACCGCTTGCTGTGGTGAAAGTGGGGTTTCTCTATGTAGAATAACGTAGCAAAGACTGTGAATAAAGTTATTTGCACAAAACACGAGCAGTTTCCAAGTTACACGCGTTCGAACAGCATGAAACAGAAGAAACTGTGTATCTGCTCTTCTGAACCGCTTGCTGTGGTGAAAGTGGGGTTTCTCTATGTAGAATAACGTAGCAAAGACTGTGAATAAAGTTATTTGCACAAAACACGAGCAGTTTCCAAGATAAACGCGTTCGAACAGCATTAAAGAGAGGAAACTGTGTATCTGCTCTTCTGAAGCGCTTGCTGTGGTGAAAGTGGGGTTTCTCTATGTAGAATAACGTAGCAAAGACAGTGAATATATTTATTTGCACAAAACTCGAACAGTTTCCAAGATAAACGCGCTCGAACAGCATCGAACAGAGGAAACTGTGTATCTGCTCTTCTGAACCGCTTGCTTTGGTGAAAGTGGGTGTTCTCTCTGTAGAATAACGTAGCAAAGACTGTGAATAAAGTTATTTGCACAAAACACGAACAGTTTCCAAGATACACGCGTTCGAACAGCATGAAACAGAGGAAACTGTGTATCTGCTCTTCTGAACCGCTTGCTGTGGTCAAAGTGGGTTTTCTCTATGTAGAATAACGTAGCAAAGACTGTGAATAAAGTTATTTGCACAAAACACGAACAGTTTCCAAGATAAACGCGCTCGAACAGCATCCAACAGAGGAAACTGTGTATCTGTTCTTCTGAAGTGCTTGCTTTGTTGAAATTGGGTGTTCTCTCTGTAGAATAACGTAGCAAAGACTGTGAATAAAGTTATTTGCACAAAACACGAGCAGTTTCCAAGATACACGCGTTCGAACAGCATGAAACAGAGGAAACTCTGTGTCTGCTCTTCTGAACCGCTTGCTGTGGTGAAAGTGGGTTTTCTCTATGTAGAATAACGTAGCAAAGACTGTGAATAAAGTTATTTGCACAAAACACGAGCAGTTTCCAAGATACACGCGTTCGAACAGCATGAAACAGAGGAAACTGTGTATCTGCTCTTCTGAACCGCTCGCTTTGTTGAAAGTGGGTTTTCTCTATGTAGAATAACGTAGCAAAGACAGTGAATAAAGTTATTTGCACAAAACACGAGCAGTTTCCAAGATACACGCGTTCGAACAGCATGAAACAGAGGAAACTCTGTGTCTGCTCTTCTGAACCGCTTCCTTGAGTGAAAGTGGGTTTTCTCTCCGTAGAATAACGTTGCAAAGACGGTGAATAAAGTTATTTGCACAAAACACGAACAGTTTTCAAGAGAAACGCGTCCGCACAGCATCAACCATAGGAAACTCTGTATCTGTTCTTCTGAAGTGCTTGCTTTGTTGAAAGTGGGTTTTCTCTCTGTAGAATAACGTAGCAAAGACTGTGAATAAAGTTATTTGCACAAAACACGAGCAGTTTCCAAGATACACGCGTTCGAACAGCATGAAACAGAGGAAACTCTGTGTCTGCTCTTCTGAACCGCTTCCTTGAGTGAAAGTGGGTTTTCTCTCCGTAGAATAACGTTGCAAAGACGGTGAATAAAGTTATTTGCACAAAACACGAACAGTTTTCAAGAGAAACGCGCTCGAACAGCATCGAACAGAGGAAACTGTGTATCTGCTCTTCTGAACCGCTTGCTTTGGTGAAAGTGGGTGTTCTCTCTGTAGAATAACGTAGCAAAGACTGTGAATAAAGTTATTTGCACAAAACACGAGCAGTTTCCAAGTTACACGCGTTCGAACAGCATGAAACAGAAGAAACTGTGTATCTGCTCTTCTGAACCGCTTGCTGTGGTGAAAGTGGGTTTTCTCTATGTAGAATAACGTAGCAAAGACTGTGAATAAAGTTATTTGCACAAAACACGAGCAGTTTCCAAGTTACACGCGTTCGAACAGCATGAAACAGAAGAAACTGTGTATCTGCTCTTCTGAACCGCTTGCTGTGGTGAAAGTGGGGTTTCTCTATGTAGAATAACGTAGCAAAGACAGTGAATAAATTTATTTGCACAAAACACGAACAGTTTTCAAGAGAAACGCGTCCGCACAGCATCAAACAGAGGAAACTCTGTGTCTGCTCTTCTGAACCCCTTGCTTTGGTGAAAGTGGGTTTTCTCTCTGTAGAATAGCGTAGCAGAGACTGTGAATAAAGTTATTTGCACAAAACACGAGCAGTTTCCAAGATAAACGCGTTCGAGCAGCATGAAACAGAGGAAACTCTGTGTCTGCTCTTCTGAACCGCTTCCTTGAGTGAAAGTGGGTTTTCTCTCCGTAGAATAACGTTGCAAAGACGGTGAATAAAGTTATTTGCACAAAACACGAACAGTTTTCAAGAGAAACGCGTCCGCACAGCATCAAACAGAGGAAACTGTGTATCTGCTCTTCTGAACCGCTCGCTTTGTTGAAAGTGGGTTTTCTCTATGTAGAATAACGTAGCAAAGACAGTGAATAAATTTATTTGCACAAAACTCGAACAGTTTCCAAGATAAACGCGCTCGAACAGCATCGAACAGAGGAAACTGTGTATCTGCTCTTCTGAACCGCTTCCTTGAGTGAAAGTGGGTTTTCTCTCCGTAGAATAACGTTGCAAAGACGGTGAATAAAGTTATTTGCACAAAACACGAACAGTTTTCAAGAGAAACGCGTCCGCACAGCATCAACCATAGGAAACTCTGTATCTGTTCTTCTGAAGTGCTTGCTTTGTTGAAAGTGGGTTTTCTCTCTGTAGAATAACGTAGCAAAGACTGTGAATAAAGTTATTTGCACAAAACACGAGCAGTTTCCAAGATACACGCGTTCGAACAGCATGAAACAGAGGAAACTCTGTGTCTGCTCTTCTGAACCGCTTCCTTGAGTGAAAGTGGGTTTTCTCTCCGTAGAATAACGTGGCAAAGACGGTGAATAAAGTTATTTGCACAAAACACGAACAGTTTCCAAGATAAACGCGCTCGAACAGCATCCAACAGAGGAAACTGTGTATCTGTTCTTCTGAAGTGCTTGCTTTGTTGAAATTGGGTGTTCTCTCTGTAGAATAACGTAGCAAAGACTGTGAATAAAGTTATTTGCACAAAACACGAGCAGTTTCCAAGATACACGCGTTCGAACAGCATGAAACAGAGGAAACTGTGTATCTGCTCTTCTGAACCGCTCGCTTTGTTGAAAGTGGGTTTTCTCTATGTAGAATAACGTAGCAAAGACAGTGAATAAATTTATTTGCACAAAACTCGAACAGTTTCCAAGATAAACGCGCTCGAACAGCATCGAACAGAGGAAACTGTGTATCTGCTCTTCTGAACCGCTTGCTTTGGTGAAAGTGGGTGTTCTCTCTGTAGAATAACGTAGCAAAGACTGTGAATAAAGTTATTTGCAGAAAACACGAACAGTTTCCAAGATAAACGCGTTCGAACAGCATCAACCATAGGAAACTCTGTATCTGCTCTTCTGAAGTGCTTGCTTTGTTGAAAGTGGGTTTTCTCTATGTAGAATAACGTTGCAAAGACGGTGAATAAAGTTATTTGCACAAAACACGAACAGTTTTCAAGAGAAACGCGTCCGCACAGCATCAACCATAGGAAACTCTGTATCTGTTCTTCTGAAGTGCTTGCTTTGTTGAAAGTGGGTTTTCTCTCTGTAGAATAACGTAGCAAAGACTGTGAATAAAGTTATTTGCACAAAACACGAGCAGTTTCCAAGATACACGCGTTCGAACAGCATGAAACAGAGGAAACTCTGTGTCTGCTCTTCTGAACCGCTTCCTTGAGTGAAAGTGGGTTTTTACCGACTTCGAAAAGGAGGAGGTACTCAATTCGACCGCTATATTTTTTTTTTTTTTTTTTTTTTTTTTTTTTTTTTTAATGTTTGTCCGGCGAGAACTCTGAGATGGGTGGACCGATCGGGATGAAACCATACCTATCTTATAGAGGATGCTCACAGTTTGGTCCCATTATAAATTTTTTCGAAATTGTTTAACGCTAACCATTGTTATTGCATAAAAACCGAATTTTTCGCTGATTTCGCGTTTCTACTACAAATTTCGTTTGTCCGGCGATATTTCCGAGATGGATGGACCGATCTTGATGGAACCTTGCCTATCTTATAGAGGATGCTCACTGCTTGGTCCCAATATAAATTTTATCGAAATTGTTTAACATTAACCATTGTTATTGCTTAAAAACCGAATTTCGCGCTGATTTCACGTTTCTACTACAAATTTCGTTTGTCCGGCGATATTTCCGAGATGGATGGACCGATCTTGATGAAACCATACCTATCTTATAGAGGATGCTCACAGCTTGGTCCCAATATAAATTTTGTCGAAATTGTTTAACATTAACCATTGTTATTGCTTAAAAACCGAATTTCGCGCTGATTTCGCGTTTCTACTACAAATTTCGTTTGTCCGGCGATATTTCCGAGATGGATGGACCGATCTTGATGAAACCATACCTATCTTATAGAGGATGCTCACTGCTTGGTCCCAATATAAATTTTATCGAAATTGTTTAACATTAACCATTGTTATTGCTTAAAAACCGAATTTCGCGCTGATTTCACGTTTCTACTACAAATTTCGTTTGTCCGGCGATATTTCCGAGATGGATGGACCGATCTTGATGAAACCATACCTATCTTATAGAGGATGCTCACTGCTTGGTCCCAATATAAATTTTATCGAAATTGTTTAACATTAACCATTGTTATTGCTTAAAAACCGAATTTCGCGCTGATTTCACGTTTCTACTACAAATTTCGTTTGTCTGGCGATATTTCCGAGATGGATGGACCGATCTTAATGAAACCATACCTATCTTATAGAGGATGCTCACTGCTTGGTCCCAATATAAATTTTATCGAAATTGTTTAACATTAACCAGTGTTATTGCATGTCAAAATATATATTGGCAACAATAACCACCATACAGACACCATACTTGTAAAATCATGTCAAATATATATTGGCAACAAGAACCACCATACAGACACCATACTTGTCAAATCATGTCAAATATATATTGGCAACAATGGGGAACCATACAGACACCATACTTGTCAAATCATGTCAAATATATATTGGCAACAATAGCCGCCATACAGACACCATACTTGTCAAATCATGTCAAATATATATTGGCAACAATAGCCACCATACAGACACCATACTTGTAAAATCATGTCAAATATATATTGGCAACAAGAACCACCATACAGACACCATACTTGTCACATCATGTCAAATATATATTGGCAACAATGGGGAACCATACAGACACCATACTTGTCAAATCATGTCAAATATATATTGGCAACAATAGCCGCCATACAGACACCATACTTGTCAAATCATGTCAAATATATATTGGCAACAATAGCCACCATACAGACACCATACTTGTCAAATCATGTCAAACATATATTGGCAACAATGGGAACCATACAGACACCATACTTGTCAAATCATGTCAAATATATATTGGCAACAATGGGAACCATACAGACACCATACTTGTCAAATCATGTCAAATATATATTGGCAACAATGGGAACCATACAGACACCATACTTGTCAAATCATGTCAAATATATATTGGCAACAATGGGAACCATACAGACACCATACTTGTCAAATCATGTCAAATTGGCAACAATAGCCACCATACGGACACCATACAGACATCATACTTATTATGTTGTGTCAAAAATATAGTTGTCATGTCATTATCATTCTCATTGTCATTGTCGTTGTCATTGTCATCGTGTCATTGTCGTTGTCATTGTCATCGTGTCATTGTCGTTGTCATTGTCATCGTGTCATTGTCGTTGTCATTGTCATCGTGTCATTGTCGTCGTAACATGTCGTGGCTATTGTTTGACATATATTTTTGACATGACATGAATATATATTTGACATGGTTTGACAAGTATGGTGTCTGTATGGTGGCCATTGTTGCCAATTTGACATGATTTGACAAGTATGGTGTCTGTATGGTTCCCATTGTTGCCAATATATATTTGACATGATTTGACAAGTATGGTGTCTGTATGGTTCCCATTGTTGCCAATATATATTTGACATGATTTGACAAGTATGGTGTCTGTATGGTTCCCATTGTTGCCAATATATATTTGACATGATTTGACAAGTATGGTGTCTGTATGGTTCCCATTGTTGCCAATATATGTTTGACATGATTTGACAAGTATGGTGTCTGTATGGTTCCCCATTGTTGCCAATATATATTTGACATGATTTGACAAGTATGGTGTCTGTATGGTTCCCATTGTTGCCAATATATGTTTGACATGATTTGACAAGTATGGTGTCTGTATGGTGGTTATTGTTGCCAATATATAATTTGACATGATTTGACAAGTATGGTGTTCATCATTCGTAATATTCGTTTCAGTCGCACGCACTAGGGTGTCCATCTTTTAGACAATGTATTAACAGGTAGTAAGCCGTGAGAAGACCTGTGTAATGTCACAACATTTACAACAGCTTACGTAACCTTTCCATTTCTGCAAGGGCTTTTTCGTCATGTGGTTTTCTTAGTACTTTATTTGTTGCCAGATCAGATACGGCTAACCCATTTAGGTTTTTCACACGGCTGAGGGAGACATAGATTTGCCCCTTTGCAAAATTTTTGTTACCGAGGTCTATTACGGCCTTGTTCAATGTAGTTCCTTGTAATTTGTGAACCGTTACTGCCCAGCTGAGAATAAGGGGCAACATTCTGCGTT
Source organism: Ectemnius cavifrons (assembly GCA_964023945.1). Lineage (NCBI taxonomy): Eukaryota > Metazoa > Arthropoda > Insecta > Hymenoptera > Crabronidae > Ectemnius > Ectemnius cavifrons. Next base: position 96,589 of record CAXIEQ010000060.1, read on the forward strand.
CAACATCTCCGTAACCTTTGATCGCTTGAAATGTTGCTGACACCGGCGCAATTGCAATACACCCATCGGCATCTTTGAATCTACTGCCAATAGTTTCGTCATCAAAGTGTATTATTACTGAATCCGGTATTTCACCCTCCTCCAGTTGATCTCTACGTAGGGCCGGCCATTTGAACTGTTTCACTACTCCCATTGCACCGTTTATTAGCCCATCAGAAATTGATATATTACGTCGCAGCATCACTCGTGAGCTAGCAGCTAACTGCAGAGTATGTAAAAGACCGCCACAATTATTCACATTTACTGGAATGACATTAGTTGGGGGTCTTTTTCCATATGTAGCCGCTTCTCGGGATTCATCAACCGCATTAATGATGTACACACGGTGGGATTTCGCCAGAGTATCGGTCATTCTTAAGTTGTATTCGTCCACCAATTTTAATGTGGGAAATATTCTTACTGCCGCACCGTCTGCAAAGTCTCCAGTTAAGGGAACATGCCGTCGTTCGCATATTAGTTCCAACTGCTCAGTTGTTACTTCGCCAAAACGTAAATTGTTCAGCAGGTCTATAAACTCTGTGTCACCGTGTTGTCGCATATTAATTGTTAATTCGCAGAAAGAAAACTGCTGCCATAAATTAATCTCTGCGGCACACCACTTTGGTTGTACGAAACACCAGTGCCCTTTCACCGGTGGCAATTGCATGATGTCACCAAAGAGAAGTATATTTATTCCGGCAAATAATTTCTCATTGTTTTTGAATTCCTGTAACCTGAGATGAATTATTCGTAAAATTTCATACGATACCATTGATATCTCATCAATGATCAACCACTTGATATATCGCCACTTGCGTCTCTCCTGTTCAAGTCTGTGGCCTGTCATTCGTCGATAAGTCATAGCGTTCCCTTTCTCAATAGGAAGGGAGAAAATTGTGTGTAGTGTCTTTCCGAAAATTTGGCGTGCAGCTACACCAGTTAGCGCTGCCACCTCAATGAAAGATGGTTTCATCATTGCATCAATTGTCGGTTTATAACAGCGTTTGATATGTTCCACGATTAATTTTAAGATGAACGATTTACCACTTCCGGCCCCTCCGGTTATGAAAAGCAACATCTGTATCACACTGTCACTATCCTTAATATCATTCTCTATTACTGTTGAGATTCTTTTAAACAAATCTTTCTGTTGAATGTTAAGGCTTCGAATATTATTAAGAAAGACATCATCCGGCATTTCAGTTCCTTCTTGTTCTTCTTCGTGTTCATATACATCTGCTGGGTCAATATGTATGACTTCGTCGCCGTGAATAATGACGCGATCGCGTGGACAATCCTCATCCCTTTCTTCATTGGCAGCATTTAAAGCAACGGCCTGAGCAAGAGCGGCTTGGATGATTTGCTCTGCGTGTGCAAATTCTTCGACAGATTCGTTCCCGGCGAGAGGCCGTAACTCGTTTTGCCGACGCAGGAAGCACTGTTCTGCAGACTCGTTCTCAAGCATTAGCTCATTCTCTTTCCGAAATGGTATGTGACATACAATTAAATTATAGTAATACCCTTCTCTGTCGCTTGTCAATGTATAATAGCGATAACGTAATACAGCTGGTTTCTTTCTTATCCGCATACGTGTATTATCTTTCAATCGTATGAACTTTGGTTTCTCTTGTTCAACTTCATCTTCTCGAAGTTCTTCATCGCCGTCTTCTTCAGTCCACAGTGTGGTGGACACTGTTTCATATCGAACAGCGAATTCAGCTAGGCTCAACTCATCTAGATTATCCGGACGTTGTTCATATCGATCAAATATATTATTGAAAATTGATGTCTCGTCCGCATCCAATCGCATGAGTCTGAATCGTTGTTCCGGTCGGCAGCTGTTTATAAATACGGCCTTGCGTGTGCTCATCTTAAGTGGTAGATGACATAATCTATAAGCACACTCCGCTGCGCTAACTAAGCGCTGAGACATAATTGCCATGGCCACCGAAAACAGTTGATTCCATGTGGGACCACCGCGACGTTTTATGCGTACAATGGCATCTTTAACAACCTCGCCTGTTTCAGCCGGTTCGCATTTTCCTGCATATTTGGCAATGTAATATGCGACTGCTGTCACGTTTCCGCATGGTTGTATATCCATGTTTCCTTCCCACAGTTTTAGCAGCTTAGGATTGTAATTGTTTATCATAACTTCATGCATTGTCCGTTTCAGTACGCAAAAACGCCCGTTGTTAAGAAGGGTGTCGTCTGGACCAAGGCATACGGTTGATTCACTTATCGGCCGCGGAAATCCAAAACGGCATGCACGATTATTACGATCCTTGTAACATGTTGTAGAATGCTTGTGAATTTGGACTCTCTGTACTGTATCTCTTAAGTGCTGATCCTCCGGTTCCAAGGAGCAAGTGACCACCTGTTCCATAATAATTCGTCCTTCTTCCGTCATAAAATCTGGTATATTTCTACACCAGATAAGCATATGCAGATGTGGGCTACCTCTATTCTGAAACTCAATTCTATACCAGAAATCAACAACCTCGCCACCCAAGCAGTCGGAATATTTGAGGTACTGAATTAATGCATTAACACGCACCGTGAATTGCCTTGCTAAGACTACCGGATACGTTTGAACTAATAGCTGCCGGTCTGCAAACGCCAGACCGTCGACATCGCTAGCAGGACGCCCATCAGCTATTAGCAACGCTTTCAACATGTCCGGCCAATTTAAGTCGTTGCACGAAAATGTTGCGAACCACGTGGGGGGGCCTAAGCTTCTAACCATGGCGATTAACTCTGAGCAGTTGCGCCTCCAGTACGATGCCGACCCTCTTATATTTCGCATTGTCAGATGCATATTATCTATTAAGCCTTGTGGAGTTTGCTCCCCTTGACGCATCCTACACGCTACGGAAACGCTAGCTTTAGCTCTAAAATATTCAACTACGGACAGCGCAAAAAACAAATAATCTGTTCGTTGGAAACGACTGTCACTGCCCATAATGCGTGTTTGAAAATAGTCTAGTGGTGTTATAGGGATATCGCGAGGTTCTCCAAAACCATTCCTCCCGTCTGGAAATAGAAAGAACCAACCTAATTCCTCCATGCGCCGCTCTCTCTCGAGGTGTAGTGGTGGCGCTGTTTTTCTTCGTACGTCAACCAACCGTATTTCATCATTCTGTTCGTTATTATTAACAGACACAACACTATCAATATCGGGAAGGCCTTCGTCAATAGGACGCAACATGTTCGTCGAAAAAATGATTCGGTCTTCATCACCAGAGTCGCATATACGCGTAGCACTTGTTTCTCGTTCTTCGTTTCCTACCTGTGGGGACGGTGCTCTTTGCCGGTGCAAGACTAAAGGCGTTAATGTATATACATTTAACATATTTTCATTACCAGTTTTAGCGTACAAATTGCGACGCAACATGCTATACATAGCAGTAATATTTGTAAATCTCATACAGCATGCAACACCTTTTACCGATGCCTTGCATCCCTTTGGACCTCTTGCATGCGAATCAAACAACCAGTAGTAACTACTTTCTGATTGGTTTTCATAGGACACAGCTACTGACAGCAAATTCGTTGTAAGAATGCCATATGTATAACTCCTGAAGAACGTGGATAAACCATTTTTCAAATTTGGAAACCCATTATCGCTATCGTCCGTATCAATATGACCGTTAACAGCCATATTATATTCCACATTGATGCTAACTCTATTATCCTGGTACACTATCTCTGGTAATAATTCATTTGCTGCCAAGTAATCTATGTTCTCTTCCCTGGGGTCCGGATTACTTCGCGCGTTAATACTTTCTTTGTAATATTTATCTCCCACCACGAGTATATAGTCGATATCACTAGAGATCCATCCGTTGGGATTTCGTATATGTAAAGCCACACAAGCTACTGCTGCAATGGCTGTACATTGTTTACCGCGTGAATTAATATTAAAGCAATCGCTACCTTGATGCAACGAGCCCCGTAGAATTGCTTTATCTCCACCTAAGTCAATAAATCTAGTATTCCGAACTGTATCATTTCTAGCTTGAATATCTGTTGCAATACGTACTTCCTCGTCCACATGAACAATTTCTGCGATGTTGTTGTTTAAATGAGCAAAACACACTCGTACATCTTTATACAACGCATTGTTTTGCAACAGCCATTCTAACCCTCTTTGCAGCCTACCGACATTTATTTCAAATTCTCTACGTCTCTCTAGCGTTTCTAATCTTTCAACAACAATTATCATCCCAGTTTGATTTAACCGCAGTGGTAATTGCTCAGCCACTTCGACCACATCGCGGGCAAATAAAACTACTTGACCTTTGCACCAATCCTGGCCATACCGATTTTGTACTTTAACTATTTTTATAAACGGTACAATTCTACAAAGCATCTGTCTTTCGGTGCTTGACAAATCGTTAATTTCTTCCGGTACAGCCATTACCACCATGTTATTCCAAAAGGCCTTCGACGGGACTTTATGCTTCTTAAGAAGGTTTGAACAACGAGAGCATGCAATTATTGTTGTGTTAGATTCAGCTAGACTCGTGGGAAGGAAAGCCGATACAAGCGCCGTTTGTAAATTCGTACGTTGTTGAGGGTACAACAACTTACAACATACAGTACACGGAACGTCAGCAAAGACATTGACAACCGATTTAAAGTGCTCTTCCGACATTATAAGCTCTTTTTTACGTTGTGCGGCTGCCAACCGCATATTCATTAAACGCGTACTTCTTTCTGTGTTACTCTCATTTGATACTACCCGCCGGGCACGATTTCTTGTATACGTCAACCGGCGCGTACATTCCTCCGGCGTTTCGTTTTCCAACCGGGCCTTGACTAAACCGATTCTATGCGTTCGTTCTTCCTCTGTCTCATTCTCTAATCGCGCCTGTATTAAACTAATCCGATGCTCGCGTTCTGTTGCAGTTTCTTTGGCTACGCGTGTACGAATAACACTCAGCCTACGAGCATACTCTTCCGACGTTTCGTTCTCTAATCGCGTCCGAATAACACTTAGACGTTTTTCTTTTTCCTCGATCGTTTCATTATCTAGCCGCGCCCGAATAACATCAACTCGTTTTTCTCTTTCTTCGCTCGTTTCATTCGCTAACCGTGTGCGAATAACATTAAGACGCTTCTCATAATCCTCCGGCGTTTCATTATGTAACCGCGTGCGAATAACATCTACTCGTTTTTCTCTTTCTTCGCTCGTTTCATTCGCTAACCGTGTGCGAATAACATTAAGACGCTTCTCATAATCCTCCGGCGTTTCATTATCTAACCGCGTGCGAATAACATCTAGTCGCTTTGCATATTCCTCTGATGTCTCATTTTCTAATCGCGTACGAATTACACCTAGACGCTTCGCATATTCCTCGGATGTCTCATTTTCTAATCGCGTGCGAATTACGTTTAATCGCTTCTCATATTCCTCGGTCGTTTCACGTGTCTGCCTGGCTTTATTGTACGCTCGCATTTTTTGCAGTCGCGCGGCACGATCCTTACTGCTTTCCTTCTTGCGCTTAGCCTTCATGCGACTTTTACATTCATCTAGACGTACCTTCTTCTCGTCCCCTGGCTCCTCCGCGCGAATCTTCCGTTTACGAGCGGCCTCCTTCGACGGTCTACCCATTGCTCCAATTCTGCTCTTCACTGTCACTCGATAATTCACTTCTGTTCTACACACTTCACAGTCGCTCGCTCAACGCGTCGCTTGCGAAGTACAGAACAGTTCTGCTACTTTCACACAATGCTGGATACGATAGAGACTCCCAAAATATTGTGCTCTCTCTCTCTCTCTCTCTCTCTCTCTCTCTCTCTCTCTCTCTCTCTCTCTCTCTCTCTCTCTCTCTCTCTCTCTCTCTCTCTCACACACACACACACACACACACACACGCGCGCACACACACACGCGCGCGCGCGCCTACTCTTTCACCATGCCCAAATATAAGCAACTGAATACACCGCATATATTTAACTGTACAGCAGTTATATTCATATTTGAAGCCGATCAAGTCTTATGCCAATGTACATACTATGTGTATATCGATATGCAGTCTGACGATAGCAACATATGAAAAATGTTCCGCTACTAGGTGTTACAATAATGTGCAGTATGAGCTTCGACTTGAGATATGAATCTAACATATCATGCGTTGTGAACAAAATAATTTATGGAAGTAATGAATATGGAAGTAATGAATACGCAACACAAGTATTTATTTTTTCTATAATTTTATATTTTATTTTTTTTATTAATTAACATTTACAGATGTTATACTGCTTATCCACTGCAACAAAGTAAATGTCGATACATATTATTAATACAGTCTTCTACTTACGAATGTGTAATTGTACAAATGTGATACTTACAAACGTATACTATATATATGGGCGGGCCCCCGTCCACCCCTACCGCCTCTGCCGCGCCTGCCGCCTCTGCCTCCCCTGCTGCCCCTACCACCCCAGCGTCCGCGGTTATCCCGGTGGGTTTGCCAACGCCACCGGAATCTGCCACCAAGCTGGCGTCTTGCGGTATCAACTGCGAATTTCAAAAATGCTGTTACATTTCTTTCTGTCCTGTGATAACATAAGAATAGTGATCGTATACATACTTTGTTGGCGCTGCTGCTGTTGCTGCTGCTGTTGCTGCTGCTGCTGCTGCTGCTGCTGCTGTTGCTGCTGGAGCTGTTGCTGCTGCAGCTGTTGCTGCTGCTGCTGCTGCTGCTCCTGCTGCTGCTGCTGCTGCTGCTGCTGCTGCTGCTGCTGCTGCTGCTGCTGCAGCAACAGCTGCAGCAGCTCTTCATGCCTCTGCTGCTGCAGGATTTGGTCCCGGCGTAGGGACCTTAGTTCCTGCAGCAGCGCGTTTTCTACGTTTGTCGGCTCTACGACATTATAAATAAAACATGTTACATATTTGAAACATAGCTCGACATACATAGACCGGTAGAAAATATGCTAACCAATAGCGGCAGCCTCAGCTCCCACAACGTCCATTGTTAACTGCAAAATATATACATACATTAACAGCCACCGTACAGCTAATTCACACTACTTATATATATAACGTAACAAAGATATTCATATCAAAGATCTACGAACATGAATATGAAACATAGAGTTCCAGTATGATTACCGATACTTACGTCTGCACCTGATTGCGTACTCATGATGACTGAGAAGCCTGTTGTCGCTTTCTTCTATTACTTACCCGACCGATTTTGACACACATTACACACCAGCTCACTTTCATATTGCTTACGTTTCTTGTCCGCATTCTATTACGAATACGAGCAAATCGTTCGCCCGAGTAGTCTTCTGCCACGTTTCCTGTGTGTACACAGTCGTATACAGGGTATCCAATTTTTCATCAAATATCTTGATCTTTACATAAATTACCCAAGATATGAACATCCTGCTTTTTTATATTTTATATCGCTGCACATGTCACACCCGACATTATATTACTTAGCAATAATACATACAATTGCACATATAGAAGAATTGTGTACAGAAATGTCTTGCAAAAGTGCCAATAATAACACCTTTTAGAACACTAAAACGTATGAAATAAAAAAAAAAAATTTAAAAAAAATGTGACCGACCTCGAAAAACTGACAGAGTTCCAAAAAGCTGAAAACTAAAAACTGACAGTGTCCCAAAAAGCTGAAAAACTAAAAAAACTGAAAAAACTGATAACAAACCTTAATAACCAAGCAAGACAAAAAAATGCGCTGAAAAGTAAAAAATAATTTGCTGTTGTCATGCTTCCATAAATTTGCAGTCATAATGTGCAACTTTGGCAACCTTCCCTCATTACATTGCAACCCAATGCAACACCCAACCCTTTGCAAGCCCAAATATATTGCAACTTTTCGGAGTCGGCGCAAATATAAGTAAAATATTACTGGTAATCATCTGTCTTAACCGCGCTGTTCACGGATAGACAGATATACACACATTGAGAGAGAGAGAGAGAGAGAGAGAGAGAGAGAACATATACCCTATCTAAAAAATGCTACTATTATTATCATTAACTGGTATGGTATACGATACACAATTCCAACATTTCATAGATGTAGATGATTGTAGCAAATACACATATACCTATAACAGAGTGCAAGTAAGAGACCGCTCGTTACTCTCGTGTGTATCACTCTGTCTTCGTCTATCATTGAAGTCTTTCCGTCGATGGATAGATAGATAGGCACACACACACACACATAGAGAGGGTGAGAGAGAGAGAGAGAGGGAACATATACCCTATCTAAAAAATGCTACTATTGTTAACATTAACTGGTATGGTATAGGATACACAATTCCAACATTTCATACGTGTAGATGACTCTTGCCAATACACATATACCTATAACAGACTGTAAATAGGAACGGCTCGTTACACTTGTATGTATCATTCTGTCTTTGTCTATCATTGAAGTGTTCTCGTGGAAAGATAGATAGATAGATACACATAGAGAGCGATTGAGATCGCGATCGAGTGGGAGTGTTGGGGGGTGGGGGGTATGAGAGCGAGAGTGAGTTCGTAAATGAGCGTGAGCAAGTGGGACAGGACATGGCGCGGCAAAAGAAAGAATACGGGTAAGCGCGGTTAAGACAGATGATTACCAGTAATATTTTACTTATATTTGCGCCGACTCCGAAAAGTTGCAATATATTTGGGCTTGCAAAGGGTTGGGTGTTGCATTGGGTTGCAATGTAATGAGGGAAGGTTGCCAAAGTTGCACATTATGACTGCAAATTTATGGAAGCATGACAACAGCAAATTATTTTTTACTTTTCAGCGCATTTTTTTGTCTTGCTTGGTTATTAAGGTTTGTTATCAGTTTTTTCAGTTTTTTTAGTTTTTCAGCTTTTTGGGACACTGTCAGTTTTTAGTTTTCAGCTTTTTGGAACTCTGTCAGTTTTTCGAGGTCGGTCACATTTTTTCTCTCCGTAGAATAACGTTGCAAAGACGGTGAATAAAGTTATTTGCACAAAACACGAACAGTTTTCAAGAGAAACGCGTCCGCACAGCATCAAACAGAGGAAACTGTGTATCTGCTCTTCTGAACCGCTCGCTTTGTTGAAAGTGGGTTTTCTCTATGTAGAATAACGTAGCAAAGACAGTGAATAAATTTATTTGCACAAAACTCGAACAGTTTCCAAGATAAACGCGCTCGAACAGCATCGAACAGAGGAAACTGTGTATCTGCTCTTCTGAACCGCTTCCTTGAGTGAAAGTGGGTTTTCTCTCCGTAGAATAACGTTGCAAAGACGGTGAATAAAGTTATTTGCACAAAACACGAACAGTTTTCAAGAGAAACGCGTCCGCACAGCATCAACCATAGGAAACTCTGTATCTGTTCTTCTGAAGTGCTTGCTTTGTTGAAAGTGGGTTTTCTCTCTGTAGAATAACGTAGCAAAGACTGTGAATAAAGTTATTTGCACAAAACACGAGCAGTTTCCAAGATACACGCGTTCGAACAGCATGAAACAGAGGAAACTCTGTGTCTGCTCTTCTGAACCGCTTCCTTGAGTGAAAGTGGGTTTTCTCTCCGTAGAATAACGTTGCAAAGACGGTGAATAAAGTTATTTGCACAAAACACGAACAGTTTTCAAGAGAAACGCGTCCGCACAGCATCAAACAGAGGAAACTGTGTATCTGCTCTTCTGAACCGCTTGCTTTGGTGAAAGTGGGTGTTCTCTCTGTAGAATAACGTAGCAAAGACTGTGAATAAAGTTATTTGCACAAAACACGAGCAGTTTCCAAGTTACACGCGTTCGAACAGCATGAAACAGAAGAAACTGTGTATCTGCTCTTCTGAACCGCTTGCTGTGGTGAAAGTGGGTTTTCTCTATGTAGAATAACGTAGCAAAGACTGTGAATAAAGTTATTTGCACAAAACACGAGCAGTTTCCAAGATACACGCGTTCGAACACCATGAAACAGAGGAAACTGTGTATCTGCTCTTCTGAACCGCTTGCTTTGTTGAAAGTGGGTTTTCTCTCTGTAGAATAACGTAGCAAAGACTGTGAATAAAGTTATTTGCACAAAACACGAACAGTTTCCAAGATAAACGCGCTCGAACAGCATCGAACAGAGGAAACTGTGTATCTGCTCTTCTGAACCGCTTGCTTTGGTGAAAGTGGGTGTTCTCTCTGTAGAATAACGTAGCAAAGACTGTGAATAAAGTTATTTGCACAAAACACGAGCAGTTTCCAAGTTACACGCGTTCGAACAGCATGAAACAGAAGAAACTGTGTATCTGCTCTTCTGAACCGCTTGCTGTGGTGAAAGTGGGGTTTCTCTATGTAGAATAACGTAGCAAAGACAGTGAATAAATTTATTTGCACAAAACACGAACAGTTTTCAAGAGAAACGCGTCCGCACAGCATCAAACAGAGGAAACTCTGTGTCTGCTCTTCTGAACCCCTTGCTTTGGTGAAAGTGGGTTTTCTCTCTGTAGAATAGCGTAGCAGAGACTGTGAATAAAGTTATTTGCACAAAACACGAGCAGTTTCCAAGATAAACGCGTTCGAGCAGCATTAAAGAGAGGAAACTGTGTATCTGCTCTTCTGAACCGCTTGCTGTGGTGAAAGTGGGGTTTCTCTATGTAGAATAACGTAGCAAAGACTGTGAATAAAGTTATTTGCACAAAACACGAACAGTTTCCAAGATAAACGCGTTCGAGCAGCATCAACCATAGGAAACTCTGTATCTGCTCTTCTGAACCGCTTGCTTTGGTGAAAGTGGGGTTTCTCTATGTAGAATAACGTAGCAAAGACTGTGAATAAAGTTATTTGCACAAAACACGAGCAGTTTCCAAGTTACACGCGTTCGAACAGCATGAAACAGAAGAAACTGTGTATCTGCTCTTCTGAACCGCTTGCTGTGGTGAAAGTGGGGTTTCTCTATGTAGAATAACGTAGCAAAGACTGTGAATAAAGTTATTTGCACAAAACACGAGCAGTTTCCAAGATAAACGCGTTCGAACAGCATTAAAGAGAGGAAACTGTGTATCTGCTCTTCTGAAGCGCTTGCTGTGGTGAAAGTGGGGTTTCTCTATGTAGAATAACGTAGCAAAGACAGTGAATAAATTTATTTGCACAAAACTCGAACAGTTTCCAAGATAAACGCGCTCGAACAGCATCGAACAGAGGAAACTGTGTATCTGCTCTTCTGAACCGCTTGCTTTGGTGAAAGTGGGTGTTCTCTCTGTAGAATAACGTAGCAAAGACTGTGAATAAAGTTATTTGCACAAAACACGAACAGTTTCCAAGATACACGCGTTCGAACAGCATGAAACAGAGGAAACTGTGTATCTGCTCTTCTGAACCGCTTGTTTTGGTGAAAGTGGGTTTTCTCTATGTAGAATAACGTAGCAAAGACTGTGAATAAAGTTATTTGCACAAAACACGAACAGTTTCCAAGATACACGCGTTCGAACAGCCTGAAACAGAGGAAACTCTGTATCTGCTCTTCTGAACCGCTTGCTGTGGTGAAAGTGGGTTTTCTCTATGTAGAATAACGCAGCAAAGACTGTGAATAAAGTTATTTGCACAAAACACGAACAGTTTCCAAGATAAACGCGCTCGAACAGCATCCAACAGAGGAAACTGTGTATCTGTTCTTCTGAAGTGCTTGCTTTGTTGAAATTGGGTGTTCTCTCTGTAGAATAACGTAGCAAAGACTGTGAATAAAGTTATTTGCACAAAACACGAGCAGTTTCCAAGATACACGCGTTCGAACAGCATGAAACAGAGGAAACTGTGTATCTGCTCTTCTGAACCGCTCGCTTTGTTGAAAGTGGGTTTTCTCTATGTAGAATAACGTAGCAAAGACAGTGAATAAATTTATTTGCACAAAACTCGAACAGTTTCCAAGATAAACGCGCTCGAACAGCATCGAACAGAGGAAACTGTGTATCTGCTCTTCTGAACCGCTTGCTTTGGTGAAAGTGGGTGTTCTCTCTGTAGAATAACGTAGCAAAGACTGTGAATAAAGTTATTTGCACAAAACACGAACAGTTTCCAAGATAAACGCGTTCGAACAGCATCAACCATAGGAAACTCTGTATCTGCTCTTCTGAAGTGCTTGCTTTGTTGAAAGTGGGTTTTCTCTATGTAGAATAACGTAGCAAAGACTGTGAATAAAGTTATTTGCACAAAACACGAGCAGTTTCCAAGTTACACGCGTTCGAACAGCCTTAAACAGAGGAAACTCTGTATCTGCTCTTCTGAACCGCTTGCTTTGTTGAAAGTGGGTTTTCTCTATGTAGAATAACGTAGCAAAGACTGTGAATAAAGTTATTTGCACAAAACACGAACAGTTTCCAAGTTACACGCGTTCGTACAGCATGAAACAGAGGAAACTGTGTATCTGCTCTTCTGAACCGCTTGCTTTGGTGAAAGTGGGTTTTCTCTATGTAGAATAACGTAGCAAAGACTGTGAATAAAGTTATTTGCACAACACACGAGCAGTTTCCAAGTTACACGCGTTCGAACAGCATGAAACAGAGGAAACTCTGTATCTGCTCTTCTGAACCGCTTGCTGTGGTGAAAGTGGGTTTTCTCTGTGTAGAATAACGTAGTGCTATAAATTTATATGTCCAATCAACGATTCGAAGGCTTGTGAGTTGATTGAGACTAGTTTGTAGGAACGTATTTTTAATATTTACAAATAGAAATAAAAATAATGTTATAAATTTATAGGTTCAATCAACGATTCGAAGGCTTGCAAGTTGATTGAGACCAGTTTGTAGGAACGCATTTTTAGTATTTTTAAATAGAAAAAAATAGTGTTATAAATTAATAGGTTTAATCAACCTTTCGAAGGCTTGCAAGCTGACTGAGACAAGCTTGTGAGAACGTATTTTTAATATTTTCAAATACGAAGGAGGAAAGGAGAAAAAAAAATATACGGTGAAGTCCCTGGGACGTAACAGTAGCAAAGACTGTGAATAAAGTTATTTGCACAAAACACGAACAGTTTCCAAGATACACGCGTTCGAACAGCCTGAAACAGAGGAAACTCTGTATCTGCTCTTCTGAACCGCTTGCTTGGTTGAAAGTGGGTTTTCTCTATGTAGAATAACGTAGCAAAGACAGTGAATAAATTTATTTGCACAAAACTCGAACAGTTTCCAAGATACACGCGTTCGAACAGCCTGAAACAGAGGAAACTCTGTATCTGCTCTTCTGAACCGCTTGCTTGGTTGAAAGTGGGTTTTCTCTATGTAGAATAACGTAGCAAAGACAGTGAATAAATTTATTTGCACAAAACACGAACAGTTTCCAAGATACACGCGTTCGAACAGCATGAAACAGAGGAAACTCTGTGTATCTGCTCTTCTGAACCGCTTGCTTTGGTGAAAGTGGGTTTTCTCTATGTAGAATAACGTAGCAAAGACAGTGAATAAATTTATTTGCACAAAACTCGAACAGTTTCCAAGATAAACGCGCTCGAACAGCATCGAACAGAGGAAACTGTGTATCTGCTCTTCTGAACCGCTTGCTTTGTTGAAAGTGGGTTTTCTCTATGTAGAATAACGTAGCAAAGACTGTGAATAAAGTTATTTGCACAAAACACGAACAGTTTCCAAGATACACGCGTTCGAACAGCATGAAACAGAGGAAACTCTGTGTCTGCTCTTCTGAACCGCTTGCTGTGGTGAAAGTGGGTTTTCTCTATGTAGAATAACGTAGCAAAGACTGTGAATAAAGTTATTTGCACAAAACACGAGCAGTTTCCAAGATACACGCGTTCGAACACCATGAAACAGAGGAAACTGTGTATCTGCTCTTCTGAACCGCTTGCTTTGTTGAAAGTGGGTTTTCTCTCTGTAGAATAACGTAGCAAAGACTGTGAATAAAGTTATTTGCACAAAACACGAACAGTTTCCAAGATAAACGCGCTCGAACAGCATCGAACAGAGGAAACTGTGTATCTGCTCTTCTGAACCGCTTGCTTTGGTGAAAGTGGGTGTTCTCTCTGTAGAATAACGTAGCAAAGACTGTGAATAAAGTTATTTGCACAAAACACGAGCAGTTTCCAAGTTACACGCGTTCGAACAGTATGAAACAGAAGAAACTGTGTATCTGCTCTTCTGAACCGCTTGCTGTGGTGAAAGTGGGGTTTCTCTATGTAGAATAACGTAGCAAAGACAGTGAATAAATTTATTTGCACAAAACTCGAACAGTTTCCAAGATAAACGCGCTCGAACAGCATCGAACAGAGGAAACTGTGTATCTGCTCTTCTGAACCGCTTGCTTTGGTGAAAGTGGGTGTTCTCTCTGTAGAATAACGTAGCAAAGACTGTGAATAAAGTTATTTGCACAAAACACGAGCAGTTTCCAAGATGAACGCGTTCGAACAGCATGAAACAGAGGAAACTGTGTATCTGCTCTTCTGAACCGCTTGCTTTGGTGAAAGTGGGTGTTCTCTCTGTAGAATAACGTAGCAAAGACTGTGAATAAAGTTATTTGCACAAAACACGAGCAGTTTCCAAGATGAACGCGTTCGAACAGCATGAAACAGAGGAAACTGTGTATCTGCTCTTCTGAACCGCTTGCTTTGTTGAAAGTGGGTTTTCTCTATGTAGAATAACGTAGCAAAGACTGTGAATAAAGTTATTTGCACAAAACACTAGCAGTTTCCAAGATAAACGCGTTCGAATAGCATTAAACAGAGGAAACTGTGTATCTGCTCTTCTGAACCGCTTCCTTGAGTGAAAGTGGGTTTTCTCTCCGTAGAATAACGTTGCAAAGACGGTGAATAAAGTTATTTGCACAAAACACGAACAGTTTTCAAGAGAAACGCGTCCGCACAGCATCAAACAGAGGAAACTCTGTGTCTGCTCTTCTGAACCCCTTGCTTTGGTGAAAGTGGGTTTTCTCTCTGTAGAATAGCGTAGCAGAGACTGTGAATAAAGTTATTTGCACAAAACACGAGCAGTTTCCAAGATAAACGCGTTCGAGCAGCATTAAAGAGAGGAAACTGTGTATCTGCTCTTCTGAACCGCTTGCTGTGGTGAAAGTGGGGTTTCTCTATGTAGAATAACGTAGCAAAGACTGTGAATAAAGTTATTTGCACAAAACACGAACAGTTTCCAAGATAAACGCGTTCGAGCAGCATCAACCATAGGAAACTCTGTATCTGTTCTTCTGAAGTGCTTGCTTTGTTGAAAGTGGGTTTTCTCTCTGTAGAATAACGTAGCAAAGACTGTGAATAAAGTTATTTGCACAAAACACGAGCAGTTTCCAAGATACACGCGCTCGAACAGCATGAAACAGAGGAAACTCTGTGTCTGCTCTTCTGAACCGCTTCCTTGAGTGAAAGTGGGTTTTCTCTCCGTAGAATAACGTTGCAAAGACGGTGAATAAAGTTATTTGTGTTACGTCCTGAGTGGTTGGGATTAGCACACTAAGAGAACAATGCGAAGGAAATTCCTAATGATATATTAAGAATATAACTAATAAGCTAATAATGAAAATAAAATGAATTCTTACTGCGAGGCGGACCCAAACGGACAACGTGAGCGGCACCGTTAGCCCGATTGTGTCGCGCCAGGTGAGTACAGGGAGCTCCGTGGAGCACTTCCTCCATGAACTGAAGGAAACGTGTACTTACCGGAAAACGCTAATCATTAATTCTCTCCTGCGTAGGAGCACAGGTACCCTTGGATCAGCTGGGTGGACGCGCGTAGGATCAATTAGTGGCCCCAGTGAAGCCTCAACCTCCACCTCATACAGAATCCAAGGAATATCCTGAGGTTGGCGCGTGCTGTAGGGCTGAGGAGATTCAGGCAGCTGAACTAAAGGCTGATATTCCGTAGGAAGAGTGTTCTGATCAGGATGGCCGGAGAAATCAAAAACCCACGGCTGCCAATCATCCGTCAGGTCGACCACTTCGGGGTCGGTAACGTTTCTCACGGACTTCCCGGCAACGACGTTATTGTCGCAGTCTGCATCGACCCGGGAGAGAGTCGTAATCTGACTCAGATCCTGATTCACGACGTCTAGGGATTCCGGTTGTTCCAAGACAGAAGACTGCGGTTGCTCTACGAGCGGGAAAGAAGGAATGTCGGATCGAGGTGAGTCTCCCTCGTACGGGGCGTCCCATCGGCCCCAATATAAATCTAACGAGGAGCAGGGAACGGAAGGTTCGGCGGAAAGCGGAACGACTGTACTAGGATTCGGAATTTGCGCGACTGAATGATCACTACCCCGAGCCAAACGCCGTCGCTTACGCCGGACTTTCTCCTGCTTACCGGCACGATGACGGGGTTTTCTTTTGGGCGGCATTCACTTGAATCTTTAGTAGGTGCAAATAATGGAAATATACGTATATCTCCCTCGTTTGTTTCAGGACCCCAGTAAGAATAAGAATGAAGGACAGGGAAGCTGCAAGCACCGTGCTGGTGCCTCAATCAGCTAAAGGAAGGGAAACTGCAAGCTCCGTGATGGTGCCTCAATCAGCTAAGGAAGGGAAGCTGTAAGCTCCGTGCTGGTGCCTCAATCAGCTAAGGAAGGGAAGCTGCAAGCTCCGTACTGGTGCCTCAATCAGCTAAGGAAGGGAAGCTGCAAGCTCCGTGATGGTGCCTCAATCAGCTAAGGAAGGGAAGCTGCAAGCTCCGTGCTGGTGCCTCAATCAGCTGGAGGGAAGGGAAGCTGCAAGCTCCGTAGTGGTGCCTCAATCAGCTGGAGGAAAGGGAAACTGCAAGCTCCGTACTGGTGCCTCAATCAGCCGAAGGAAAGGAAATGGAAACCCCGATGAAGATATATGTAAGTATGTTAATTATGATTGGCAAATAATAACTATTGAAATTTTCGGTTTCAGTCCGCCAGTAAACTTATTAAAGCGGTCGTTGGAGAAGTAAGTATTAAATATTTGGAATACAGCAATAGGTCAGCGTAGAAGTATAAGGTAAGTATAATTGAAAATTAATTCCATGTACCTTGGGTAAGTATCTATATATTGTACCAAAATTTATATACAAGATAGCTAGATCGCAGTACAAGTGAATTGCTAATGCGTCGCGATGAGTTCAAGAGAGTAGAACTATCGAAAATGGCAAATAGTCAAGGTATGTATGTATGCATAATACCCTAAGGCACTCCAAGGATAAGGAAGGAGTCGAGGACTATTCCGTAGTAAATGAAATAAATTCACACTGGGAATTGAGACTAAGTCCCGAACCGAATTACTTTGAATAATCCCCAAGAGTAAATATGACTAAGTTCTTACACGAATAAATTGAAATAAATCGCAAGGGTAAATATGGCTAAGTCCATAACCGAATAAATCGAGGTAAATCACAAGAGTAATTTTGACTAAGTGCTTAACCGAATAAATGAAAATAAATCACAAGAGTAATGATGACTAAGTCCTTAATCGAATAAATGAAAATAAATCGCAAGAGTAAATATGATTAAGTCCTTAACTGAATAAATGGAAATAAATCGGACGAGTAATTATGACTAAGTCCTTAACCGAATAAATGAAAATAAATCACAAGAGTAAATGAGACTAAGTTCTTATCTGAATTAATGAAAATAAATCACAAGAGTAATTATGACTAAGTCCTTAATCGAATAAATGAAAATAAATCGCAAGAGTAAATATGATTAAGTCCTTAACTGAATAAATGGAAATAAATCGGACGAGTAATTATGACTAAGTCCTTAACCGAATAAATGAAAATAAATCACAAGAGTAAATGAGACTAAGTTCTTATCTGAATTAATGAAAATAAATCACAAGAGTAATTATGACTAAGTCCTTAACCGAATAAATGAAAATAAATCACAAGAGTAAATGAGACTAAGTTCTTAACTGAATAAATGGAAATAAATCGCAAGAGTGAATATGTCTAAGTCCTTAACCGAATAAATGGAAATATATCGCAAGAGTAAATGAGACTAAGTCCCGAAGTGGAATAAATTGGAATAATTCGAAGTAGGAGACTGGAAGAAGAGGAGACCCGGCGATGTCGAGCGATGAGACCGAAGTGAGGATCTCGGCTGGCGCTCTCGACCGACTCGATTTTCGGTGGGGGCAGAATCGGAGTGTGCCTGGTAGGGGTACCCCCACTCGAATACTTAGGAGCTAATGTGTCAGCGAACAGCGCGAGTTCGAGTCCCGGTAATAGAGAGATATTTGTAATACATTATTATGAGCGCATTTGCTAAGGAACGCTGTTCTGGAGTTACGTTTATGTATATTACAACTATTCTAATTTAAACAAACATTAATTTAACATATTTTCAGGTGCACTTCTACCATATATGACGATGAAAGGAAACAGTCTTCCAAATAAGCCGGTGGCCAGGTGGCTAAGGTAATTAACCACTGACTCGAGTGGCGCGGGTTCGAATCTCCTTCGGGGATTCGAATCCGTGGCGCTCGCAATAAATTAATTTTTCTCTTTTTTTTTAGGTATAGCCGTAGGAATAGCAGTACAAGGAGCACAACGCTGACCATCAACTATTAGGAAGGCTGATTATTTACCAACTTAAATAAACCAGAACAGGTAAGTGAGAATACATTGTGTACATATGTATAGAAATAAATTCTTCTCTTTTCTTTTAGTTCGGAAATGAACCTCTCTACGCGGAGGATGAAACTAAACATTATATAAATACTATTGACAACCGCCATTAATGCTAATATAACTAAAGGTAATTTTCGTCTGACAATTCTTGTTAAGAAGATGAGCGTACATTTACATGCGGCATTCGTCCACGTGTAGATGTACGCCCAACCTAATTTGTGAAACGTACTTAATATTTGCGGCATTAATATCGCCAAACGTTTTGCAGGATGCTGACATTCAGGACTACCAAATGAATCAGAGTGGAAGCAATCGCCATGTATGAAGTGACCAGGTATCTTAATATCGCCTAACAAGTGCAATGAAATATTTTATAGAAAATTCAGATAGGTTTGGATTTCTACGTACGGAGGCATGTAAACATAAGCAAAAATTTAAGGCGGAGTGGAGTTCTCCGGACGTAACACCTCCCCCCTGAATAAAAAAAATTTGAAGTATCGGATACGAAAAATTTTGACTGATCATAGATCGCATTTATGAAGGGCTTTGGTTGGAGTTGGACGGTGAGGCGTCTGCTTCTTCAGGATCGTTGGTGGGTCCCATCTTGGCGTGTCTCAGTCTGTTGGGATGCACTATTCGCGCACTGCTACCCACAGATATGCAAAGGTTCCCATTTTCGAGCACAGATCTAACCGTGTGTGGTCCAGTGTAATGATGCTCGAATTTTCCTCGTTCTCCCCCGATCAACAGAAAAACTAAATCACCCTCTTTAAAGGTACGTATGTTTAGTCGAGAATCGTAGTACTGCTTTGATTTAGCCTTTGCACATTGCAGGTTTTCGTGGGCGATATTCTGGATCTCACGGATTTTCAACGAGAGTTTGGTGAGGTATGAGTGGTAAGTTTCTTCATAATATTCTTCAGCTTGCGATTCATTTGATGGTGTCCGAGCCAATCTACCAAACACCAATTCATGCGGTGTGAACTTGGTACCTTCGTGAACGGATGTGTTATAAGAGAAGAATGCGAGTGCTAGCCATTCATCCCATTCCTTATCGCTTCGAATGTACATTTTCAGATATTCGGCGAGAACGTGGTGCGATCTTTCCAATGACCCATTGGATTGTGGGCGGTAGGCTGTAGTGTGGACCTGCTTAATTCGGAATTTCTTCGCTATACACTTCATGAGGTCGCTCATAAAATTCTGGCCTTGGTCAGTTAGAAGGGTTTTTGGAGCACCAAATCGACATATGAAATTCTCCACAAATGCGTGTGCGACCGTCTCCGCTGTAGCGTCCTTCAACGGGACACCCATGGAATATTTTGTCAACAGATCCTGAATGGTGAGAATATAGACGTGGCCACAACTGGTAGTGGTAAGTTTCCCAACTATATCTAATGCTACTTTATCAAAGGCAGATCCGGGTGTGTCGGTTAGAACCATCGGTTGTTTAGTTTTTTGTCTTACTAACTTCTTCCTTTGGCATTCTAGACACCGTTGCACATATAGCTGGACATCGGGCTTGAGTTTTTCCCAGTAGAAGTGGGCTCGAATACGCTTGAAGGTTTTCGTGACACCTTTGTGACCGCCTACGGGGCTGTCGTGGAATTCCCTTATAATTTGAGGCCGAATTGCTTCTTCCGGGATTTTTACAAGATGCAGACAAACGGTTAATTCCAGAGGATACTCCATTAAGGCGACTTTGATACGACTGAACCATTGATCCCAAGAAATGTTTTCGCAGATTCCAGTTTTGGAGATACTCAGCGAAGTTAAATCAAGCTCCGAGACGACGTCAACCAGAGATGCCAATGCTTCCTCCACGATGTCTTGATCAAGGTGTGTATGGATTCTTTCTTTTACAGGTAAGGCTATGAAATGATACCTGGACTTTTGTGAAATCTTCGCTCTCCCTAAGGTGAGGTCTCGAAGCGGTGGAAGCCGATTGGCTAGAGACAAATCTTTTGCTCCATCATCTAATGGTTGTCCATCTTGCGTAACTACATATACGATGTTATCCTTACGGAGAGATAATGGATCTCTTGTTTCCTTTATCTTTAATCGCGTCGGAAGTGTTGGAGGTACTAAGGAAATTTGTGGATCCTCGAAAAAATTATGGTCCTCTCCAGAAGATCTGATCGGCTGTTCTTCAAAGAACCGCATCTCCTCAAAGAAATTATGGTCTTCTCCGGAAAGTTGAAATGGCGAGGCTGCAGGGGATAAGTTTCTTAATGATTCAGCACTGGAGTCTAGTAATTCTGAACTGGTGCTGCGTCTGCTCGATTGATCATCGACGACAGGTCTTTTTGGAGCTGGATTGTTTAGTACATCCTCCGTTTCGGAAAGCACGTCATGAGGCCTTTTGGACGAATTTATTGGCGGTGTATCCAATGGTGAGTCGGAATGTGAAGCGAACTGGTCAGAACTGCGAGCCAGTGCGGGTCTTTTTGGAACAGGATCGAAAATGGGTTCGTCCGAATCAGACAGGCACAAAGATGAAGACGGAGAACGCGGCCGGATGGGGAGTAACTTTGACTCCTGTGGCGCATTACGCGAAAGTGCATCCGCAACATAATTGGTCTTTCCGGGCTGGTATCTCGTCTCGTACTCGTACTCCATCAGCTTTAGCCGCCATCTGATGAGCCTTGATGTGGGGTCCTTGACATTGTGGAGCCATAACAAAGGTCTATGATCGGTCAATAGAATGAAACGCTGGCCGTACAAGTATGGTCGGAAGTGATTTACACAATACACAATAGCTAATAATTCCTTTTCTATAGTGGAGTAGTTGATTTCTGCAGCGTTCAGGAGCCGAGAACAATACCCGATTGGGAGATCGTTGCCGGTTAGATCTTGACTAAGTACTCCTCCAATCGCGTAATTAGACGCGTCTGTTGTTAAATGAAATTTCTTAGAAAAATCTGGATACTGAAGCACAGGTTCCTTGCAAATGGACGTAATAAGAGATTGAAAAGCTCCGGTGTGCCGTTCGCCCCAGTCGAAGCGTGCATTTTTCTTTAAAAGATTTGTTAGAGGCCTGGCTGTCCGTGAGAAATGAGGAATAAATCGTCTGTAGAAACCAACTAATCCCAAGAATTGTTTGACGTGTTTTGCAGACTTAGGCTGTGGGAAATTTTTTACTGCTGATACTTTGCTCGGATCTGGTTTCACACCATTTTCTGTAATAACATGTCCTAAGTAAACCACTTCCTTACGAAGGAATTCGCACTTATTTGGTTGTAATTTTAAATTCGCAGCTTCGAGCCTACGGGCGAGTTTCTCGAATTTGATATCGTGTTCCCTTAGCGAGCTGGAATAAATCACGATATCATCGAGATAGACAAACATTTCCGTTCCTTGAAAGCCGATTAATACATTGTTCATAAGCCTTTGGAATGTAGCAGGCGCATTTTTTAGACCGAATGGCATTCGATTGAAATGGTAGTGGCCATATGGTGTCGAGAAAGCCGTTTTTTCAGCGTCATCAGAGTGCATCGGAATTTGATGGAACCCCGAGGCTAAATCTAAGACAGAAAAATACTTGGCACCACCGAGTTGATCCAAAATCTCACAAATATTCGGTAACGGATACGCGTCACTGACGGTTTTCTCATTTAAAGCTCTATAGTCGACTACAATGCGCCACCGCTTATTTCCTTCGGCGTCGAGCTTCTTAGGAACGATCCACAGAGGGGAGTTATACGGCGATGAAGAAGGGCGTACTATCCCTGAATCCAGCATTTCTGTGACTTGCCGGTTAATCTCCTCTTTGTGAATTGGTGGAAATCGATATTGCTTGATTGATACGGGAATAGAATCGGTAGTCTTTATATGATGCGATATCGCGCTGGTGTGCCCCAATGATTCATTTGGTAGATGAAATAAATGATTGTAGTTTTCAACAAGGCGTCCTACGCTATTACTTTCCTCGGAATTGAGGTGGTCAAGTCGTAGGAGGCCCAGAACCTTTTGAGCGCGTGACTCGACATTAACATCATCGGATAAAGGTGGTGATGTAATTCCTTCATTATTGCAGGGTTCCGTGGTTAGTTTAATTCTCGGAGTGGAACCATAAAAATCGGGATTTTGGAACGTTGAGGCAGAAGGAGGAGGATAGTCTGGATTCCCTTGGAATGAATTTTGAACTGAATTGATCTGGACATGAGGATTCCTGGAAGTATGCTTCGGTACGTGACTTGATTTCGATTGAGGAATGAGAGAAGATTTGCGGCTGTTTGGAATATGAAAACTTGAAATTGGAATAGAAACAGCCATCGATGAATCCTTTGTCGAGAATTGAGTCGTACTCACGCATCCGGAGAGAGAATTAGAAGAATTTGAGGAGATGGATGCGATGAGAACGTTGGATTTAGAAGACAAAGGATCCGAGAGTGAAGAATTTGATGAGTGTGTCCCTGCGATATTTACAGGGCTGAAGGATTTAGAAATGTAGTCACGACCTTCTAAAGAGCATTTAGAATTATTACAAGAATCGGATGCCAAAGAGATCAAAGGCGGAGCAGAAGAATTTGCCCCACGATCGGCCCTTAACGCGAAGGTACCTACAGGAGAGTGTTTAATGAAATATTTCTTTTCAGGAACCACTGAAGAAGAGGATTCTTTCAATGAAGAAATTGCGGGTGAGTAATTCATACATTTTTGATTTTTAGGAACCGTCAAAGTAGATTCGTTCAACGGAGAATTTTCTTGCGAGTAATTGATAGATGTTTGATTTTTTGGAACCGTTGAAGCGGATTCGCTCAACGGGGAACTTTCTTGCTTGTAATTAATACCTTTTTTATTTTCAGGAACCGCCAACGAGGATTTTATCGTCGAAAACGCGGCAGGTGAGTAATTAATACTATCGTTACTAACTATATTTTTATTTACAGGGACCGCCGAAGAAGATTCTTTCAACGAAGAAGAGGCAGGTGAGTAATTAATACTATCGTTACTAACTATATTTTTATTTACAGGAACCGCCGAAGAAGATTTCGCGAAAGGAGTTTCGACAGGCGAGTATTCGATACTATCCTTACTAATTATATGTTTATTTACAGGAACAGCTAAAGCAAAGGATTGTTGAGGGTTGCAAAATGGGAATTGAATACCCTGAAGTTCCAGGAATTCGCTTGAATAATTAACGGTAGCGTCATACCTTGTGAGGAATTCAGAACCGAGTATACCATCGTGTTTTATAGGAAATCGGTCAGATACTACGTGAAATGTTGTATCAAAACCATACAGGTTCACCTTGATACAACCCAGCGATGGAACGAGGCCATTTGTAACGCCCGAAATTAGCAAGGTGCTTTTAATGTCAATGAGGGTTCCATCTGTGATGCAAGAGTGTTTTATTACGTTTATTTCAGCACCGGTGTCTATCATAAAGCTACATGGATGGTATAATCGATTAGCGGACATTACTACGGAAGGTACTAGGTATGGCCGATTCGTATCTAAATGGATTATTGGGTGCTTGACGTTGAAGGCTGGGGATTGGGCGGCAGTTGGTCCGTTACGGGACACGTGACATTGATCGCGGGGCCCGGTCGCTCGCCCGGTTGCGAAGGAACCCGTTGCCCGTTTCCCGCATTCTGATCATAATTATGATGATTATTATTATTACGCGAATTGTTGTATAACCTCTTCTGACAGTCGGCAATCACATGACCCGGTGTTTTACAATAATTACAGAATGTATTACGGTCTATAGATTGCGGGAATTGACCGGAGGTGCCAGCAGGCCAAGAACGTGGAGGTGGCCCTTGACCAGGTGTATGACGCGAAGCGTGATTTGGGTTCGATTGTTGCTGACTTGCATAATTACCCAACTGATAACATTTTGAAGCAGTATGTCCACGTTTATTGCAGATTTGACAGACTATGGTTGGTTCGATGAACGAAGAAGGATGCCCAAAGCGTTTATGATCCAATTCTACCTGTCTACTGGCCAGAATTGCAGAATCGAATGCCTGCTCGAGTGTTCTGCAGCCGAAATTGTGCAGTTGCATGCGGACATCAGGTGGCAAACCGTTGATAAATGATTCTAGGGCCATATCATCGATGGCTTGACGATACCCCGGCATAACGTCCGAATATCTCTCTTGCTCACCTTCTAGAATCGCGTCAAAGACATCCGATCCGCCATTATAGATATGGAGCGGTCTGGCCATCGCGACGGACCACCCGCCGCCCTCCGTGAAGTCGACGCGCTAACCCTGCAATCATTCTGCGACGGGCTGCATCCCAGCATACGTGACAGATTACAAACAGGCGATCGAGCAGACTTAGCGACAGCCTATACTAAAGCCAAAGAACTTTACCGCCGCGCCGAACTAGATAAGGAAAGATATGACAATCAGAGGCACCGGCCACCCCTTTTTAACCTGAACGAAAACCGCGATAGAGCACCACAGCCAGCGCGCAACAGCGCGCCAATAGCAAACAGATCAAATTTCAACGCCGCTAATCAATGGCAAAATAGCCCTCCGCGACCAAACCAATATGCTGTTAGGAACGACGCCAGGCGACCAGAACCACCGAAAGTTTGCCGGTATTGCAAAAATCTAGGACACGAGATCCATGAATGTCGTAAGCGACAGTTCAATAACAATCAGCAAAACCTAGCACGCCGTGAGAGGCCGGGAAACGGTCAAGGCTTCCCCTCACCGCCGGGACAGAGCCGGGAAGCGGGACCAAACAACCGAGCCCCGGTGCACGCGATAACAGTCACGGAGACCCCTGTTATCTCCGAACAGCCACAATAAAGTTAAATCATCAGGAGAGATTCGTTCCAGTAGTTAAGCTTGCTTCGGAAGCATTCGCAGCTCCCGCAACCTTAATGATCGACACCGCCGCAGAGCCAAGCGTAATCAAAATCGATGCCCTCCAACCCGGAATAAAGCTAAACAGAGACGAAATCTTAAACATTTGCGGTATAACGGAAGGACGAGTAACCACTATGGGTTCGACTGAGGTCTTGATCAATAATCGTACCGTAAAATTCCATGTGGTCTCGAACCACTTTCCTATTAAAACCGATGGGATCCTAGGATCCGAATTCTATGCCGATAAAGTCGATATCCTGTACACTAAAAATTGCCTCGAGTGGCACGGGGAACAAATCCCATTTCTGAATTCAAAGCCGATTACCATTCCTGCACGAACGAGCGTATGTGCAGCAATTAACGTTCTAAATCCTGAAGCAGTAGAAGGTTACGTTCCACGTAGGGATTTAGGTCCCGGTATTATGTTCGGAGGAGCTCTGGTGAAGGTTATCAATGGACAGGCATGGGCACGCGTGACAAATACCACGGAGCATGAAGTCATAATTGCAACGCCTATCGTTATGACCGAGGAAGTCGAGATAGCGGGAGAATGCGCCTCTAGAGCCGCAACACCCGTCCGATTACATAATCTCGCATCGCCGCCTGCCGATAACCTCACGCGGTCACTTAGGGACCCCTCCACACCGAACCACACCGACCAACCGCAGGAACGGGAGCACTGCATCTATTCTATTTCCGCCGATTCCACTGGTCCTAGTGCTAAACCCATTAACTCCGCCGATTCACGTCTTCGCACAGCCCTCGAGAAAATTCGAACCGAACACCTTAATTCAGAGGAGTACGCTCATGTAAAGGGGCTCCTCGACCGAAATCTAGACTTATTCCATTTCAAAGAAGAAAAACTAACTAAAACCAACGCGATTGAACACTGCATTAAAACCACGGACGATACGCCCGTGAGTGTCAAGCAGTACCGATACCCTCCGATTCACAAGGATGAAATAAACAAGCAGGTAACTGAACTCCTCGAGAACGGTATAATTCAACCGTCAAAGTCCCCTTACAACTCTCCACTCTGGGTAGTGCCCAAAAAACCAGACGCCAACGGCAATCGCCGTTGGAGGATGGTCATAGATTATCGAAGTCTCAATGAGAAAACAGTCCCAGACGCGTATCCGTTGCCTACTATTTCAGAAATCCTAGACCAGCTAGGTAGTGCCAAGTACTTTAGCGTGTTCGACCTTGCTAGCTCATTTCACCAGATAGGTATGACCCCGGAGGATGCCCCGAAAACGGCATTTTCCACACCATATGGACATTATGAGTTCTTACGAATGCCATTTGGACTTAGAAACGGCCCTGCTACATTTCAGAGACTTATGGACTCTGTCCTGACTGGACTGCAGGGAAACGAATTGTTCGTATACCTGGACGACATCGTAATATACGCGAGCTCACTGAAAGAACATGAAGATAAATTTAACAAACTAGCCGCGAGACTGCGCAGATCACAACTAAAATTCCAGCCAGAAAAATGTAGCTTCCTCAACAAAGAAGTCGCGTACTTAGGCCACGTCATAAGCGAATCAGGAGTCAGTCCAGACCCGGGCAAAATCAGAGCAGTACAAGACTTCCCGCGACCGAAAAATGCAAAGAATATAAAACAGTTTCTTGGTCTCGCCGGATATTACCGCCGCTTTATCCCTAAATTCTCGCATATCTCTAAACCACTAACAGAATTGTTAAAGAAAGAAGCCGCCTTTCAATGGACGGAAGCACAAGAGAAGGCCTTCACTACGCTCAGAGAAGCACTGTGCACACCACCGGTTTTGCAGTACCCCGATTTCACAAAACCATTTAATATAACCACAGATGCATCTGGCTTCGCAATCGGAGGCATCCTGAGTCAGGGAGATCCAGGTAAGGACCGTCCAATCGCATATGCATCGAGAATACTTAATGGTGCAGAAAAGAACTACTCAGCCATAGAGAAGGAGTGTCTCGCCATTATTTACTGCGTACAGTATTTCCGACCGTACGTGTACGGACGTCGCTTTGTACTCATAACAGACCATAAGCCACTTGTGTGGATGCACTCTGTTAAAGACCCCACCTCCCGGTTACTCCGGTGGCGATTGAAACTCGCGGAATACGAGTACGAAGTGAAATACAAAGCCGGAAATCGGAACACCAATGCGGACGCTCTGTCCCGAAATGTGCCGGAAATACAAAAAGTTCAAGCATTTCCTCTCATGTCGGATAGCGATTCTATCGAAATATTCGATAGACACCGGCGAAACCAAACTCCACAACCAGGCCCATCGTCTTCACCTAACGACTCATTACCAGCCTCCCCTGAACGGAACCGTTCTCCTAGCCCACTGCCTAACTCCGAAACTCCCTCACCCGAACCCATTACAGATTCCGAAGAGGAAGACACTTCTGACGAACAAGTCTTTGATGCAGTGAATCCTCGTTACACTTGTAACAATCCGCAATTCATAGAGTCACGGGAGAGAATTAGTATGAGGAAAGATAACCTTGCCTTCTTCACTACCACCCAAGGCGAACCGATTGACAAAGGCGCTCGTGATCTAGCGGAACGTAATATAATACCCGCGCGCATCGAGCCGATGCTCGGCCGAGCGAACGTTACGCAAGATAAACAGCGATATCTCATAGCGTTAGGTGTTAAAGGCGCCGCACAAATTCCAGCCACACCAGAGATACTCAAAGAGTGCATACAAGCATTGTTAGACGTGTGTCTGGAACTCCAGTTGGAAACTATCAGTGTTGCCAAGACTGAACTAGACTCAATCTCTTGGCCTTATATATATAAAGTATTGCGAGAAGTATTCCAGGAACACCCTGTGAAAATCATCGTCTGCCAACAAAAGATCAGGATACCATCAGAGAGCGAAAGGCTCGATCTTATAATAGAGAACCACATATCCGCGTATGCAGGCCACAAGGGCATAACTAAAACGTATAAAAGACTTCGTGAAAATTATTATTGGCCGACGATGAAACAGGAGGTAGGAAAATACATTCAGACGTGCGAGAGTTGCCAACTTCAAAAGCTAAATCGGCAGAAGATTAGAAAACCCATGGTGCTAACCGATACTCCTGACGCCGCATTTGACAAAATCTCTCTAGACGTAGTGGGACCACTAGCAATCACGCCCAGTGGAAACCAATATATATTAACAATACAGGATCTCTTGACTAAGTATTCGCTCGCAATTCCGTTACCCCAGGTCACATCGATAGATATCGCAAACGCCTTAGTCAGTCAGTTCATCTGTCGTTTTGGAGCGCCGAAAGCGGTGCTCACCGACCAGGGCTCAAACTTCACGAGCAGCCTCCTAAAGGCAATAGCCCGACGTTTCAAAATTTCACAATACAAAACCACTGCGTTCCATCCGCAAAGCAATGGATCAATCGAACGTTCACATCACGTGCTCACGGAGTACTTAAAGCATTATATTAGCGAGAATAATAACTGGGATGAATGGCTACCGCTGGCCGCCTTCTCGTATAACACCAGCACCCACGAAAGTACACAACACACGCCACATGAGTTAGTGTTCGGCAGATTAGCTCGGGTACCCTCGAGCGATGCGCAAGACGAAAATCTCGATGATCCAACCTACGCTGAATATTTAGTAGACCTTAACAACCGTATACGCAGGGTTCAACAGATTGCCAAAGAGAACCTCGATAATGCCAAAATTCGTTACAAAAAGTATTATGATAGAAAAATCCGACCCCATAAGTTCAAAGAGGGGGAATACGCGTATTTACAAAAGGAACCGCGTAAGGGAAAATTCGACGCGCATTACACTGGTCCGTATAAGATTGTGAAAGTTCTACCGAAGAATAATGTCAAGATACAAGTTCGTGACAGGACACGAATAGTACACGAGGATAAGTTAAAACCTAAAGCTTAAACTAAGAGCCATTGTATCCATAGATGTAAGGTTAGTCGGTAAGTCAACATAACCACCCCCACCCCTACTCGCAAAAGCGATAAAGGAACTATAAGTAGAGATACGAACTCTACTCAAGCCACAGTCGCTCTCCAACTCGCAACGAACGAAGAACGAAATGTGGTACCTTCTGACGGTGATAATGGTGCTTAGTGCGCGACCGTGTGCCGGTATAGTAGGGTACGATTGTGGAGGCCAATCCATGAACGTTACTACATTTTCCCTAATCGATATCAAAGAGTGCGACTTGCCCGACACGGATCCTCAGGAAGAGCAGAAGTACATCCAACTACTGCAACTTTCGGAATTCGAGAATACCGGAGTTACTCAATGCAAGGTCGAGATCGACCGAACCATATACCACTGCGGCATGCAGTCACACGTATCGGTCGTACACAACGGGAGACGCGAATATCTGTTAGCAATGCCAGCCCAACTCTGCACGCAGTTGCATGTTACTGGGATGATGGCTCTGGGCAGTTATGTCCAGATCACGGGAATAAAACCAAACTCGACTGACACACGAGGCGTGACCCTAGCAGGATCTCTCGGTGTTGATGGTACATGCCAGGGAACACAGTACAGTGATCCGTACGGTACCTGGGATTCCGTGGTCGTCCAGGCTTCCGTCAGAATCACTCTGCAGAATTACCAAGCCACAGTCAAGCTCCCCACCAACCAACTAATCCTCCGGTCCGGCACCCACTGCACCGCGTCGGAAGGAAGCTGTATAGACTCTGACGGCAGTGATACATTCTGGACACCCGCCCCTGAAGACAGCTGCCATTTCAGCAGCTACGACATCTTGTACGAAGGATATGCCACCAGGCTAAGTCCAATGGCCGAGTCCACCGGACCTGTAATTTATACAGTTACAACCCAAGAGGCAGTCTTTGCGCTAACAAGAACGTCAGAATTCTCACTGTGCGGCTATACTATCTTGAAGACGGAACACCCGAAACTATTTCTAATGGAGACGAGCAAAGGACGGAGCTTCAGGATTCGAGGCAAGATATCCGCAACGAACCTGGACATGTTTACATACGTGAACTCCAAGTTCATATACATCGAAAAACACTTAAAGAAACAAATGGCTCACTTGTACCATAATATAATGCAGCAGAAGTGCGCGCTAGAAGAGCAAGTGCTCAAGAACGCCCTGGCAATAGCGAGCGTCGCTCCCGACCAGGCGGCATACGCCGTCATGAAAAATCCAGGGTACATGGCAGCCATCGCCGGAGAGGTACTCCACATTATTAAATGTATTCCGGTGGAAGTCAAAGTCCGCCACACCATGGGATGTTACAAGGAACTTCCTGTCTGGCACCAGAACCAGTCACTGTTCTTAACACCAAAGAGCCGTATACTCACACACCAAGCCACTCAGCAAGAGTGCAACCCACTTCTACCAGTCATGTACAAAATCCACGGGACCTGGTATAAGTTCCTACCCAAGCCAACAGAGAGCGTACCGCCCGCAACTATTCAACCTCTAACCAAACCACAGTGGCGTTACGAAAATCCCGCACATCTCGCAACCAGCGGAATTTACTCCAACGCCGACCTAGAAAAACTCAGGGAATCGATCATGTTCCCAATTGAAAAACCCGCGATGCTAAATACTCTGGCACGAGGGGCAATGGGGCATGCCATTCCACCAGGCAGTGTCTCGATAATGAATTTGATGGACGAAGCCTCACTAGAAAAGATCGCCGATTCTACAGGACGAAAGCTCTGGGGATACTTTATCACCTTCGGCTCAGCCAGCGCCGGCGTCATCGGGATCTACCTAGTCGTTCGGATGGTAAAAGTGATTATCGACACAGCCATACACGGTTATGCGCTCCACTCTATCTATGGCTGGAGCATTCACCTACTGGGAGCAGTCTGGAGCTCTGTGACGCACCTGCTGTTACACCTAGCTCAAAGGCAGGAAACAATTCCGGCAACCACAGACATTGAAGAGCAAGCAACACCAAAAACAACGCCTGAAGAACTATCAGCTGCCCCGAAGGACGATCAACTCCCAGCGAACGCATCCCTGATTTCCCCCAAAGACACGATGTCTTATTCAGAACTTAGCCGCCGACTCTCTCAACACTACCCCTAAGCTATTACTCAGAATTATCCTGCACGGCAGGAAATTCTTATATAAGGGGGGAGGTGTAACGTCTGGCGACTAAAATTCGATATAAAACGCTTTAGAGTAATTTTGGAGCAACTAAAAACTTCCTCCCCTAACCGAGACCCAACCCATACCCAACCCCCATCTAACCCAGAACCCATTTAAAACTGACTCATACACTACCCAAAACTAAAGATTAACCCACATAACCCAGACCTAACCCAATAAGACTCCAATAAGACTCAATTCACTAACAAATATTATCCATACATTTATTCATACGCTACTCATACATGTATCTCTTAAGTCATATACATAAGCGCTAGATTTAAGAACACAATAGCAGTGCGTATACACGAACAAGCGAGCGAGCGAGCGAGCGAGCGCGACAACGACCCCTTCCGACTCAAGCATCCCCACTCCGACCGACCAACGAAGACCGGCGCGCGCCGCCCTACTCCAACGCGCCTCCCCACCACGACTTAGCGTCGCCGCCAAAACGAAGGAGGTCCAAGCACGGCTCTCTACAGGCAGTGGAGAGCGAGCCACCACTGAGTCGAGACCGAGTCTCAAGCCGAAAGCGTTCACTGTATCCACTGTATCAAGCATCTACTTCAATATACTTTCCAAATTGTTATACCTAACCCTGCTTCGATACTTTAAAACGCCTTCACCACTCAACTCCTACACCCTAAGTTCACTGATCAACAAGAGGACCACCGCTTGGCGATCACGACTTGAGTCAACAAGAGGACCGCCGCTTGGCGACAAAAGTCAGAACTTAGAATTCCCAACACCTACCTTCATCCAGAATCCAAATGCCAAAACAGAAGCGCGCCGGCATAAAGAATCAACTACGCCGACTCGCACGACAGTACGCGATAGAGCCCGCGAGCGCTACTTCACTCCTCGGAATTATCCCCGAACATTTCAGTTACGAGAATTTATCGAATAACGCGAGTACAGTCGAGTCTAACGCAAATCTATCAACTCACGCGAGTGCAAAGGGAATAAGCAAGTGGGAGATCGTGCCGTTGGACCTGGAACCAGTAATTTACTCGGCAAAGGTCCCTGCTTCCGACCCGCGACGCACAACATACATCATCAAGCGCCAGCTAATCCTCTACCCACTATCTGAAGCAAACGGGAAAACTGTGACTGGGAAGGAAGAAAATCCCGGTCAGACAAGGACGTGTGAACCTTGTGGACCAAAAGGAGACTTGTTAAACACGTACCCAGAAAAGGAGGACTGCAGCACGTAAGTACCGCACAACTTTCCCCGGGACGTGACAACGGTGAATAAAGTTATTTGCACAAAACACGAACAGTTTTCAAGAGAAACGCGTCCGCACAGCATCAACCATAGGAAACTCTGTATCTGTTCTTCTGAAGTGCTTGCTTTGTTGAAAGTGGGTTTTCTCTCTGTAGAATAACGTAGCAAAGACTGTGAATAAAGTTATTTGCACAAAACACGAGCAGTTTCCAAGATACACGCGTTCGAACAGCATGAAACAGAGGAAACTCTGTGTCTGCTCTTCTGAACCGCTTCCTTGAGTGAAAGTGGGTTTTCTCTCCGTAGAATAACGTTGCAAAGACGGTGAATAAAGTTATTTGCACAAAACACGAGCAGTTTCCAAGTTACACGCGTTCGAACAGCATGAAACAGAAGAAACTGTGTATCTGCTCTTCTGAACCGCTTGCTGTGGTGAAAGTGGGTTTTCTCTCTGTAGAATAACGTAGCAAAGACTGTGAATAAAGTTATTTGCACAAAACACGAGCAGTTTCCAAGATACACGCGTTCGAACAGCATGAAACAGAGGAAACTCTGTGTCTGCTCTTCTGAACCGCTTCCTTGAGTGAAAGTGGGTTTTCTCTCCGTAGAATAACGTTGCAAAGACGGTGAATAAAGTTATTTGCACAAAACACGAACAGTTTTCAAGAGAAACGCGTCCGCACAGCATCAAACAGAGGAAACTGTGTATCTGCTCTTCTGAACCGCTCGCTTTGTTGAAAGTGGGTTTTCTCTATGTAGAATAACGTAGCAAAGACAGTGAATAAATTTATTTGCACAAAACTCGAACAGTTTCCAAGATAAACGCGCTCGAACAGCATCGAACAGAGGAAACTGTGTATCTGCTCTTCTGAACCGCTTCCTTGAGTGAAAGTGGGTTTTCTCTCCGTAGAATAACGTTGCAAAGACGGTGAATAAAGTTATTTGCACAAAACACGAACAGTTTTCAAGAGAAACGCGTCCGCACAGCATCAACCATAGGAAACTCTGTATCTGTTCTTCTGAAGTGCTTGCTTTGTTGAAAGTGGGTTTTCTCTCTGTAGAATAACGTAGCAAAGACTGTGAATAAAGTTATTTGCACAAAACACGAGCAGTTTCCAAGATACACGCGTTCGAACAGCATGAAACAGAGGAAACTCTGTGTCTGCTCTTCTGAACCGCTTCCTTGAGTGAAAGTGGGTTTTCTCTCCGTAGAATAACGTTGCAAAGACGGTGAATAAAGTTATTTGCACAAAACACGAACAGTTTTCAAGAGAAACGCGTCCGCACAGCATCAAACAGAGGAAACTGTGTATCTGCTCTTCTGAACCGCTTGCTTTGGTGAAAGCGGGTGTTCTCTCTGTAGAATAACGTAGCAAAGACTGTGAATAAAGTTATTTGCACAAAACACGAGCAGTTTCCAAGTTACACGCGTTCGAACAGCATGAAACAGAAGAAACTGTGTATCTGCTCTTCTGAACCGCTTGCTGTGGTGAAAGTGGGTTTTCTCTATGTAGAATAACGTAGCAAAGACTGTGAATAAAGTTATTTGCACAAAACACGAGCAGTTTCCAAGATACACGCGTTCGAACACCATGAAACAGAGGAAACTGTGTATCTGCTCTTCTGAACCGCTTGCTTTGTTGAAAGTGGGTTTTCTCTCTGTAGAATAACGTAGCAAAGACTGTGAATAAAGTTATTTGCACAAAACACGAACAGTTTCCAAGATAAACGCGCTCGAACAGCATCGAACAGAGGAAACTGTGTATCTGCTCTTCTGAACCGCTTCCTTGAGTGAAAGTGGGTTTTCTCTCCGTAGAATAACGTTGCAAAGACGGTGAATAAAGTTATTTGCACAAAACACGAACAGTTTTCAAGAGAAACGCGTCCGCACAGCATCAAACAGAGGAAACTGTGTATCTGCTCTTCTGAACCGCTCGCTTTGTTGAAAGTGGGTTTTCTCTATGTAGAATAACGTAGCAAAGACAGTGAATAAATTTATTTGCACAAAACTCGAACAGTTTCCAAGATAAACGCGCTCGAACAGCATCGAACAGAGGAAACTGTGTATCTGCTCTTCTGAACCGCTTCCTTGAGTGAAAGTGGGTTTTCTCTCCGTAGAATAACGTTGCAAAGACGGTGAATAAAGTTATTTGCACAAAACACGAACAGTTTTCAAGAGAAACGCGTCCGCACAGCATCAACCATAGGAAACTCTGTATCTGTTCTTCTGAAGTGCTTGCTTTGTTGAAAGTGGGTTTTCTCTCTGTAGAATAACGTAGCAAAGACTGTGAATAAAGTTATTTGCACAAAACACGAGCAGTTTCCAAGATACACGCGTTCGAACAGCATGAAACAGAGGAAACTCTGTGTCTGCTCTTCTGAACCGCTTCCTTGAGTGAAAGTGGGTTTTCTCTCCGTAGAATAACGTTGCAAAGACGGTGAATAAAGTTATTTGCACAAAACACGAACAGTTTTCAAGAGAAACGCGTCCGCACAGCATCAAACAGAGGAAACTGTGTATCTGCTCTTCTGAACCGCTCGCTTTGTTGAAAGTGGGTTTTCTCTATGTAGAATAACGTAGCAAAGACAGTGAATAAATTTATTTGCACAAAACTCGAACAGTTTCCAAGATAAACGCGCTCGAACAGCATCGAACAGAGGAAACTGTGTATCTGCTCTTCTGAACCGCTTCCTTGAGTGAAAGTGGGTTTTCTCTCCGTAGAATAACGTTGCAAAGACGGTGAATAAAGTTATTTGCACAAAACACGAACAGTTTTCAAGAGAAACGCGTCCGCACAGCATCAACCATAGGAAACTCTGTATCTGTTCTTCTGAAGTGCTTGCTTTGTTGAAAGTGGGTTTTCTCTCTGTAGAATAACGTAGCAAAGACTGTGAATAAAGTTATTTGCACAAAACACGAGCAGTTTCCAAGATACACGCGTTCGAACAGCATGAAACAGAGGAAACTCTGTGTCTGCTCTTCTGAACCGCTTCCTTGAGTGAAAGTGGGTTTTCTCTCCGTAGAATAACGTTGCAAAGACGGTGAATAAAGTTATTTGCACAAAACACGAACAGTTTTCAAGAGAAACGCGTCCGCACAGCATCAAACAGAGGAAACTGTGTATCTGCTCTTCTGAACCGCTTGCTTTGGTGAAAGCGGGTGTTCTCTCTGTAGAATAACGTAGCAAAGACTGTGAATAAAGTTATTTGCACAAAACACGAGCAGTTTCCAAGTTACACGCGTTCGAACAGCATGAAACAGAAGAAACTGTGTATCTGCTCTTCTGAACCGCTTGCTGTGGTGAAAGTGGGTTTTCTCTATGTAGAATAACGTAGCAAAGACTGTGAATAAAGTTATTTGCACAAAACACGAGCAGTTTCCAAGATACACGCGTTCGAACACCATGAAACAGAGGAAACTGTGTATCTGCTCTTCTGAACCGCTTGCTTTGTTGAAAGTGGGTTTTCTCTCTGTAGAATAACGTAGCAAAGACTGTGAATAAAGTTATTTGCACAAAACACGAACAGTTTCCAAGATAAACGCGCTCGAACAGCATCGAACAGAGGAAACTGTGTATCTGCTCTTCTGAACCGCTTCCTTGAGTGAAAGTGGGTTTTCTCTCCGTAGAATAACGTTGCAAAGACGGTGAATAAAGTTATTTGCACAAAACACGAACAGTTTTCAAGAGAAACGCGTCCGCACAGCATCAAACAGAGGAAACTGTGTATCTGCTCTTCTGAACCGCTCGCTTTGTTGAAAGTGGGTTTTCTCTATGTAGAATAACGTAGCAAAGACAGTGAATAAATTTATTTGCACAAAACTCGAACAGTTTCCAAGATAAACGCGCTCGAACAGCATCGAACAGAGGAAACTGTGTATCTGCTCTTCTGAACCGCTTCCTTGAGTGAAAGTGGGTTTTCTCTCCGTAGAATAACGTTGCAAAGACGGTGAATAAAGTTATTTGCACAAAACACGAACAGTTTTCAAGAGAAACGCGTCCGCACAGCATCAACCATAGGAAACTCTGTATCTGTTCTTCTGAAGTGCTTGCTTTGTTGAAAGTGGGTTTTCTCTCTGTAGAATAACGTAGCAAAGACTGTGAATAAAGTTATTTGCACAAAACACGAGCAGTTTCCAAGATACACGCGTTTGAACAGCATGAAACAGAGGAAACTCTGTGTCTGCTCTTCTGAACCGCTTCCTTGAGTGAAAGTGGGTTTTCTCTCCGTAGAATAACGTTGCAAAGACGGTGAATAAAGTTATTTGCACAAAACACGAACAGTTTTCAAGAGAAACGCGTCCGCACAGCATCAAACAGAGGAAACTGTGTATCTGCTCTTCTGAACCGCTTGCTTTGGTGAAAGTGGGTGTTCTCTCTGTAGAATAACGTAGTGTTACGTCCGGAGAACTCCACTCCGCCTTAAATTTTTGCTTATGTTTACATGCCTCCGTACGTAGAAATCCAAACCTATCTGAATTTTCTATAAAATATTTCATTGCACTTGTTAGGCGATATTAAGATACCTGGTCACTTCATACATGGCGATTGCTTCCACTCTGATTCATTTGGTAGTCCTGAATGTCAGCATCCTGCAAAACGTTTGGCGATATTAATGCCGCAAATATTAAGTACGTTTCACAAATTAGGTTGGGCGTACATCTACACGTGGACGAATGCCGCATGTAAATGTACGCTCATCTTCTTAACAAGAATTGTCAGACGAAAATTACCTTTAGTTATATTAGCATTAATGGCGGTTGTCAATAGTATTTATATAATGTTTAGTTTCATCCTCCGCGTAGAGAGGTTCATTTCCGAACTAAAAGAAAAGAGAAGAATTTATTTCTATACATATGTACACAATGTATTCTCACTTACCTGTTCTGGTTTATTTAAGTTGGTAAATAATCAGCCTTCCTAATAGTTGATGGTCAGCGTTGTGCTCCTTGTACTGCTATTCCTACGGCTATACCTAAAAAAAAAGAGAAAAATTAATTTATTGCGAGTGCCACGGATTCGAATCCCCGAAGGAGATTCGAACCCGCGCCACTCGAATCAGTGGTTAATTACCTTAGCCACCCGGCCACCGGCTTATTTGGAAGACTGTTTCCTTTCATCGTCATATATGGTAGAAGTGCACCTGAAAATATGTTAAATTAATGTTTGTTTAAATTAGAATAGTTGTAATATACATAAACGTAACTCCAGAACAGCGTTCCTTAGCCAATGCGCTCATAATAATGTATTACAAATATCTCTCTATTACCGGGACTCGAACTCGCGCTGTTCGCTGACACATTAGCTCCTAAGTATTCGAGTGGGGGTACCCCTACCAGGCACACTCCGATTCTGCCCCCACCGAAAATCGAGTCGGTCGAGAGCGCCAGCCGAGATCCTCACTTCGGTCTCATCGCTCGACATCGCCGGGTCTCCTCTTCTTCCAGTCTCCTACTTCGAATTATTCCAATTTATTCCACTTCGGGACTTAGTCTCATTTACTCTTGCGATATATTTCCATTTATTCGGTTAAGGACTTAGACATATTCACTCTTGCGATTTAATTCCATTTATTCGGATAAGACTTAGCCACATTTACTCTTGCGATTTATTTCGATTTATTCGCTTATGGACTTAGCCATATTTACTCTTGTGATTTATTTTCATTAATTCAGATAAGAACTTAGTCTAATTTACTCTTGTGATTTATTTTCATTTATTCGGTTAAGGACTTAGTCATAATTACTCGTCCGATTTATTTCCATTTATTCAGTTAAGGACTTAGTCATATTTACTCTTGCGATTTATTTCGATTTATTCGCTTATGGACTTAGCCATATTTACTCTTGTGATTTATTTTCATTTATTCGGTTAAGGACTTAGTCATAATTACTCTTGTGATTTATTTTCATTAATTCAGATAAGAACTTAATCTAATTTACTCTTGTGATTTATTTTCATTTATTCGGTTAAGGACTTAGTCATAATTACTCTTGTGATTTATTTTCATTAATTCAGATAAGAACTTAATCTAATTTACTCTTGTGATTTATTTTCATTTATTCGGTTAAGCACTTAGTCAAAATTACTCTTGTGGTTTATTTCCATTTATTCAGTTAAGGACTTAGTCATATTTACACTTGCGATTTATTTTCATTTATTCGATTAAGGACTTAGTCATCATTACTCTTGTGATTTATTTTCATTTATTCGGTTAAGCACTTAGTCAAAATTACTCTTGTGATTTACCTCGATTTATTCGGTTATGGACTTAGCCATATTTACCCTTGCGATTTATTTCAATTTATTCGTGTAAGAACTTAGTCATATTTACTCTTGGGGATTATTCAAAGTAATTCGGTTCGGGACTTAGTCTCAATTCCCAGTGTGAATTTATTTCATTTACTACGGAATAGTCCTCGACTCCTTCCTTATCCTTGGAGTGCCTTAGGGTATTATGCATACATACATACCTTGACTATTTGCCATTTTTGATAGTTCTACTCTCTTGAACTCATCGCGACGCATTAGCAATTCACTTGTACTGCGATCTAGCTATCTTGTATACAAATTTTGGTACAATATATAGATACTTACCCAAGGTACATGGAATTAATTTTCAATTATACTTACCTTATACTTCTACGCTGACCTATTGCTGTATTCCAAATATTTAATACTTACTTCTCCAACGACCGCTTTAAAAAGTTTACTGGCGGACTGAAACAGAAAATTTCAATAGTTATTATTTGCCAATCATAATTAACATACTTACATATATCTTCATCGGGGTTTCCATTTCCTTTCCTTCGGCTGATTGAGGCACCAGTACGGAGCTTGCAGTTTCCCTTTCCTCCAGCTGATTGAGGCACCACTACGGAGCTTGCAGCTTCCCTTCCCTCCAGCTGATTGAGGCACCAGCACGGAGCTTGCAGCTTCCCTTCCTTAGCTGATTGAGGCACCAGTACGGAGCTTGCAGCTTCCCTTCCTTAGCTGATTGAGGCACCAGCACGGAGCTTACAGCTTCCCTTCCTTAGCTGATCGAGGCACCATCACGGAGCTTGCAGTTTCCCTTCTTTTAGCTGATTGAGGCACCAGCACGGAGCTTGCGGCTTCCCTGTCCTTCATTCTTATTCTTACTGGGGTCCTGAAACAAACGAGGGAGATATACGTATATTTCCATTATTTGCACCTACTAAAGATTCAAGTGAATGCCGCCCAAAAGGAAACTCCGTCATCGTGCCGGTAAGCAGGAGAAAGCCCGGCGTAAGCGACGGCGTTTGGCTCGGGGTAGTGATCATTCAGTAGCGCAAATTCCGAATCCTAGTACAGTCGTTCCGCTTTCCGCCGAACCTTCCGTTCCCTGCTCCTCGTTAGATTTATATTGGGGCCGATGGGACGCCCCGTACGAGGGAGACTCACCTCGATCCGACATTCCTTCTTTCCCGCTCGTAGAGCAACCGCAGTCTTCTGTCTTGGAACAACCGGAATCCCTAGACGTCGTGAATCGGGATCTGAGTCAGATTACGACTCTCTCCCGGGTCGATGCAGACTGCGACAATAACGTCGTTGCCGGGAAGTCCGTGAGAAACGTTTCCGACCCCGAAGTGGTCGACCTGACGGATGATTGGCAGCCGTGGGTTTTTGATTTCTCCGGCCATCCTGATCAGAACACTCTTCCTACGGAATATCAGCCTTTAGTTCAGCTGCCTGAATCTCCTCAGCCCTACAGCACGCGCCAACCTCAGGATATTCCTTGGATTCTGTATGAGGTGGAGGTTGAGGCTTCACTGGGGCCACTAATTGATCCTACGCGCGTCCACCCAGCTGATCCAAGGGTACCTGTGCTCCTACGCAGGAGAGAATTAATGATTAGCGTTTTCCGGTAAGTACACGTTTCCTTCAGTTCATGGAGGAAGTGCTCCACGGAGCTCCCTGTACTCACCTGGCGCGACACAATCGGGCTAACGGTGCCGCTCACGTTGTCCGTTTGGGTCCGCCTCGCAGTAAGAATTCATTTTATTTTCATTATTAGCTTATTAGTTATATTCTTAATATATCATTAGGAATTTCCTTCGCATTGTTCTCTTAGTGTGCTAATCCCAACCACTCAGGACGTAACAGTAGCAAAGACTGTGAATAAAGTTATTTGCACAAAACACGAGCAGTTTCCAAGTTACACGCGTTCGAACAGCATGAAACAGAAGAAACTGTGTATCTGCTCTTCTGAACCGCTTGCTGTGGTGAAAGTGGGTTTTCTCTATGTAGAATAACGTAGCAAAGACTGTGAATAAAGTTATTTGCACAAAACACGAGCAGTTTCCAAGATACACGCGTTCGAACACCATGAAACAGAGGAAACTGTGTATCTGCTCTTCTGAACCGCTTGCTTTGTTGAAAGTGGGTTTTCTCTCTGTAGAATAACGTAGCAAAGACTGTGAATAAAGTTATTTGCACAAAACACGAACAGTTTCCAAGATAAACGCGCTCGAACAGCATCGAACAGAGGAAACTGTGTATCTGCTCTTCTGAACCGCTTCCTTGAGTGAAAGTGGGTTTTCTCTCCGTAGAATAACGTTGCAAAGACGGTGAATAAAGTTATTTGCACAAAACACGAACAGTTTTCAAGAGAAACGCGTCCGCACAGCATCAACCATAGGAAACTCTGTATCTGTTCTTCTGAAGTGCTTGCTTTGTTGAAAGTGGGTTTTCTCTCTGTAGAATAACGTAGCAAAGACTGTGAATAAAGTTATTTGCACAAAACACGAGCAGTTTCCAAGATAAACGCGCTCGAACAGCATCGAACAGAGGAAACTGTGTATCTGCTCTTCTGAACCGCTTCCTTGAGTGAAAGTGGGTTTTCTCTCCGTAGAAACGTTGCAAAGACGGTGAATAAAGTTATTTGCACAAAACACGAACAGTTTTCAAGAGAAACGCGTCCGCACAGCATCAACCATAGGAAACTCTGTATCTGTTCTTCTGAAGTGCTTGCTTTGTTGAAAGTGGGTTTTCTCTCCGTAGAATAACGTTGCAAAGACGGTGAATAAAGTTATTTGCACAAAACACGAGCAGTTTCCAAGTTACACGCGTTCGAACAGCATGAAACAGAAGAAACTGTGTATCTGCTCTTCTGAACCGCTTGCTTTGGTGAAAGTGGGTGTTCTCTCTGTAGAATAACGTAGCAAAGACTGTGAATAAAGTTATTTGCACAAAACACGAGCAGTTTCCAAGTTACACGCGTTCGAACAGCATGAAACAGAAGAAACTGTGTATCTGCTCTTCTGAACCGCTTGCTGTGGTGAAAGTGGGGTTTCTCTATGTAGAATAACGTAGCAAAGACAGTGAATAAATTTATTTGCACAAAACTCGAACAGTTTCCAAGATAAACGCGCTCGAACAGCATCGAACAGAGGAAACTGTGTATCTGCTCTTCTGAACCGCTTCCTTGAGTGAAAGTGGGTTTTCTCTCCGTAGAATAACGTTGCAAAGACGGTGAATAAAGTTATTTGCACAAAACACGAGCAGTTTCCAAGATACACGCGTTCGAACACCATGAAACAGAGGAAACTGTGTATCTGCTCTTCTGAACCGCTTGCTTTGTTGAAAGTGGGTTTTCTCTCTGTAGAATAACGTAGCAAAGACTGTGAATAAAGTTATTTGCACAAAACACGAACAGTTTCCAAGATAAACGCGCTCGAACAGCATCGAACAGAGGAAACTGTGTATCTGCTCTTCTGAACCGCTTGCTTTGGTGAAAGTGGGTGTTCTCTCTGTAGAATAACGTAGCAAAGACTGTGAATAAAGTTATTTGCACAAAACACGAGCAGTTTCCAAGTTACACGCGTTCGAACAGCATGAAACAGAAGAAACTGTGTATCTGCTCTTCTGAACCGCTTGCTGTGGTGAAAGTGGGGTTTCTCTATGTAGAATAACGTAGCAAAGACAGTGAATAAATTTATTTGCACAAAACTCGAACAGTTTCCAAGATAAACGCGCTCGAACAGCATCGAACAGAGGAAACTGTGTATCTGCTCTTCTGAACCGCTTGCTTTGGTGAAAGTGGGTGTTCTCTCTGTAGAATAACGTAGCAAAGACTGTGAATAAAGTTATTTGCACAAAACACGAGCAGTTTCCAAGATGAACGCGTTCGAACAGCATGAAACAGAGGAAACTGTGTATCTGCTCTTCTGAACCGCTTGCTTTGTTGAAAGTGGGTTTTCTCTATGTAGAATAACGTAGCAAAGACTGTGAATAAAGTTATTTGCACAAAACACTAGCAGTTTCCAAGATAAACGCGTTCGAATAGCATTAAACAGAGGAAACTGTGTATCTGCTCTTCTGAACCGCTTCCTTGAGTGAAAGTGGGTTTTCTCTCCGTAGAATAACGTTGCAAAGACGGTGAATAAAGTTATTTGCACAAAACACGAACAGTTTTCAAGAGAAAC
Source organism: Ectemnius cavifrons (assembly GCA_964023945.1). Lineage (NCBI taxonomy): Eukaryota > Metazoa > Arthropoda > Insecta > Hymenoptera > Crabronidae > Ectemnius > Ectemnius cavifrons. The sequence goes on from CAXIEQ010000060.1 coordinate 139,786, forward strand.
GCGTCCGCACAGCATCAAACAGAGGAAACTCTGTGTCTGCTCTTCTGAACCCCTTGCTTTGGTGAAAGTGGGTTTTCTCTCTGTAGAATAGCGTAGCAGAGACTGTGAATAAAGTTATTTGCACAAAACACGAGCAGTTTCCAAGATAAACGCGCTCGAACAGCATCGAACAGAGGAAACTGTGTATCTGCTCTTCTGAACCGCTTCCTTGAGTGAAAGTGGGTTTTCTCTCCGTAGAATAACGTAGCAAAGACAGTGAATAAATTTATTTGCACAAAACACGAACAGTTTTCAAGAGAAACGCGTCCGCACAGCATCAACCATAGGAAACTCTGTATCTGTTCTTCTGAAGTGCTTGCTTTGTTGAAAGTGGGTTTTCTCTCTGTAGAATAACGTAGCAAAGACTGTGAATAAAGTTATTTGCACAAAACACGAGCAGTTTCCAAGATACACGCGTTCGAACAGCATGAAACAGAGGAAACTCTGTGTCTGCTCTTCTGAACCGCTTCCTTGAGTGAAAGTGGGTTTTCTCTCCGTAGAATAACGTTGCAAAGACGGTGAATAAAGTTATTTGCACAAAACACGAACAGTTTTCAAGAGAAACGCGTCCGCACAGCATCAAACAGAGGAAACTGTGTATCTGCTCTTCTGAACCGCTCGCTTTGTTGAAAGTGGGTTTTCTCTATGTAGAATAACGTAGCAAAGACAGTGAATAAATTTATTTGCACAAAACTCGAACAGTTTCCAAGATAAACGCGCTCGAACAGCATCGAACAGAGGAAACTGTGTATCTGCTCTTCTGAACCGCTTCCTTGAGTGAAAGTGGGTTTTCTCTCCGTAGAATAACGTTGCAAAGACGGTGAATAAAGTTATTTGCACAAAACACGAACAGTTTTCAAGAGAAACGCGTCCGCACAGCATCAACCATAGGAAACTCTGTATCTGTTCTTCTGAAGTGCTTGCTTTGTTGAAAGTGGGTTTTCTCTCTGTAGAATAACGTAGCAAAGACTGTGAATAAAGTTATTTGCACAAAACACGAGCAGTTTCCAAGATACACGCGTTCGAACAGCATGAAACAGAGGAAACTCTGTGTCTGCTCTTCTGAACCGCTTCCTTGAGTGAAAGTGGGTTTTCTCTCCGTAGAATAACGTTGCAAAGACGGTGAATAAAGTTATTTGCACAAAACACGAACAGTTTTCAAGAGAAACGCGTCCGCACAGCATCAACCATAGGAAACTCTGTATCTGTTCTTCTGAAGTGCTTGCTTTGTTGAAAGTGGGTGTTCTCTCTGTAGAATAACGTAGCAAAGACTGTGAATAAAGTTATTTGCACAAAACACGAGCAGTTTCCAAGTTACACGCGTTCGAACAGCATGAAACAGAAGAAACTGTGTATCTGCTCTTCTGAACCGCTTGCTGTGGTGAAAGTGGGGTTTCTCTATGTAGAATAACGTAGCAAAGACAGTGAATAAATTTATTTGCACAAAACACGAACAGTTTTCAAGAGAAACGCGTCCGCACAGCATCAAACAGAGGAAACTCTGTGTCTGCTCTTCTGAACCCCTTGCTTTGGTGAAAGTGGGTTTTCTCTCTGTAGAATAGCGTAGCAGAGACTGTGAATAAAGTTATTTGCACAAAACACGAGCAGTTTCCAAGATAAACGCGTTCGAGCAGCATTAACGAGAGGAAACTGTGTATCTGCTCTTCTGAACCGCTTGCTGTGGTGAAAGTGGGGTTTCTCTATGTAGAATAACGTAGCAAAGACTGTGAATAAAGTTATTTGCACAAAACACGAACAGTCTCCAAGATAAACGCGTTCGAGCAGCATCAACCATAGGAAACTGTGTATCTGCTCTTCTGAACCGCTTGCTGTGGTGAAAGTGGGGTTTCTCTATGTAGAATAACGTAGCAAAGACGGTGAATAAAGTTATTTGCACAAAACACGAGCAGTTTCCAAGATACACGCGTTCGAACAGCATGAAACAGAGGAAACTCTGTGTCTGCTCTTCTGAACCGCTTCCTTGAGTGAAAGTGGGTTTTCTCTCCGTAGAATAACGTTGCAAAGACGGTGAATAAAGTTATTTGCACAAAACACGAGCAGTTTCCAAGATACACGCGTTCGAACAGCATGAAACAGAGGAAACTCTGTGTCTGCTCTTCTGAACCGCTTCCTTGAGTGAAAGTGGGTTTTCTCTCCGTAGAATAACGTTGCAAAGACGGTGAATAAAGTTATTTGCACAAAACACGAACAGTTTCCAAGATAAACGCGCTCGAACAGCATCGAACAGAGGAAACTGTGTATCTGCTCTTCTGAACCGCTTCCTTGAGTGAAAGTGGGTTTTCTCTCCGTAGAATAACGTTGCAAAGACGGTGAATAAAGTTATTTGCACAAAACACGAACAGTTTTCAAGAGAAACGCGTCCGCACAGCATCAACCATAGGAAACTCTGTATCTGTTCTTCTGAAGTGCTTGCTTTGTTGAAAGTGGGTTTTCTCTCTGTAGAATAACGTAGCAAAGACTGTGAATAAAGTTATTTGCACAAAACACGAGCAGTTTCCAAGATACACGCGTTCGAACAGCATGAAACAGAGGAAACTCTGTGTCTGCTCTTCTGAACCGCTTCCTTGAGTGAAAGTGGGTTTTCTCTCCGTAGAATAACGTTGCAAAGACGGTGAATAAAGTTATTTGCACAAAACACGAACAGTTTTCAAGAGAAACGCGTCCGCACAGCATCAAACAGAGGAAACTGTGTATCTGCTCTTCTGAACCGCTTGCTTTGGTGAAAGTGGGTGTTCTCTCTGTAGAATAACGTAGCAAAGACTGTGAATAAAGTTATTTGCACAAAACACGAGCAGTTTCCAAGTTACACGCGTTCGAACAGCATGAAACAGAAGAAACTGTGTATCTGCTCTTCTGAACCGCTTGCTGTGGTGAAAGTGGGGTTTCTCTATGTAGAATAACGTAGCAAAGACTGTGAATAAAGTTATTTGCACAAAACACGAGCAGTTTCCAAGTTACACGCGTTCGAACAGCATGAAACAGAAGAAACTGTGTATCTGCTCTTCTGAACCGCTTGCTGTGGTGAAAGTGGGGTTTCTCTATGTAGAATAACGTAGCAAAGACTGTGAATAAAGTTATTTGCACAAAACACGAGCAGTTTCCAAGATAAACGCGTTCGAACAGCATTAAAGAGAGGAAACTGTGTATCTGCTCTTCTGAAGCGCTTGCTGTGGTGAAAGTGGGGTTTCTCTATGTAGAATAACGTAGCAAAGACAGTGAATAAATTTATTTGCACAAAACTCGAACAGTTTCCAAGATAAACGCGCTCGAACAGCATCGAACAGAGGAAACTGTGTATCTGCTCTTCTGAACCGCTTGCTTTGGTGAAAGTGGGTGTTCTCTCTGTAGAATAACGTAGCAAAGACTGTGAATAAAGTTATTTGCACAAAACACGAACAGTTTCCAAGATACACGCGTTCGAACAGCATGAAACAGAGGAAACTGTGTATCTGCTCTTCTGAACCGCTTGTTTTGGTGAAAGTGGGTTTTCTCTATGTAGAATAACGTAGCAAAGACTGTGAATAAAGTTATTTGCACAAAACACTAGCAGTTTCCAAGATAAACGCGTTCGAATAGCATTAAACAGAGGAAACTGTGTATCTGCTCTTCTGAACCGCTTCCTTGAGTGAAAGTGGGTTTTCTCTCCGTAGAATAACGTTGCAAAGACGGTGAATAAAGTTATTTGCACAAAACACGAACAGTTTTCAAGAGAAACGCGTCCGCACAGCATCAACCATAGGAAACTCTGTATCTGTTCTTCTGAAGTGCTTGCTTTGTTGAAAGTGGGTTTTCTCTCTGTAGAATAACGTAGCAAAGACTGTGAATAAAGTTATTTGCACAAAACACGAGCAGTTTCCAAGATACACGCGTTCGAACAGCATGAAACAGAGGAAACTCTGTGTCTGCTCTTCTGAACCGCTTCCTTGAGTGAAAGTGGGTTTTCTCTCCGTAGAATAACGTTGCAAAGACGGTGAATAAAGTTATTTGCACAAAACACGAACAGTTTTCAAGAGAAACGCGTCCGCACAGCATCAAACAGAGGAAACTGTGTATCTGCTCTTCTGAACCGCTTGCTTTGGTGAAAGTGGGTGTTCTCTCTGTAGAATAACGTAGCAAAGACTGTGAATAAAGTTATTTGCACAAAACACGAGCAGTTTCCAAGTTACACGCGTTCGAACAGCATGAAACAGAAGAAACTGTGTATCTGCTCTTCTGAACCGCTTGCTGTGGTGAAAGTGGGGTTTCTCTATGTAGAATAACGTAGCAAAGACTGTGAATAAAGTTATTTGCACAAAACACGAGCAGTTTCCAAGATAAACGCGTTCGAACAGCATTAAAGAGAGGAAACTGTGTATCTGCTCTTCTGAAGCGCTTGCTGTGGTGAAAGTGGGGTTTCTCTATGTAGAATAACGTAGCAAAGACAGTGAATAAATTTATTTGCACAAAACTCGAACAGTTTCCAAGATAAACGCGCTCGAACAGCATCGAACAGAGGAAACTGTGTATCTGCTCTTCTGAACCGCTTGCTTTGGTGAAAGTGGGTGTTCTCTCTGTAGAATAACGTAGCAAAGACTGTGAATAAAGTTATTTGCACAAAACACGAACAGTTTCCAAGATACACGCGTTCGAACAGCATGAAACAGAGGAAACTGTGTATCTGCTCTTCTGAACCGCTTGTTTTGGTGAAAGTGGGTTTTCTCTATGTAGAATAACGTAGCAAAGACTGTGAATAAAGTTATTTGCACAAAACACTAGCAGTTTCCAAGATAAACGCGTTCGAATAGCATTAAACAGAGGAAACTGTGTATCTGCTCTTCTGAACCGCTTCCTTGAGTGAAAGTGGGTTTTCTCTCCGTAGAATAACGTTGCAAAGACGGTGAATAAAGTTATTTGCACAAAACACGAACAGTTTTCAAGAGAAACGCGTCCGCACAGCATCAAACAGAGGAAACTCTGTGTCTGCTCTTCTGAACCGCTTGCTTTGTTGAAAGTGGGTTTTCTCTCTGTAGAATAGCGTAGCAGAGACTGTGAATAAAGTTATTTGCACAAAACACGAGCAGTTTCCAAGATAAACGCGTTCGAGCAGCATTAAAGAGAGGAAACTGTGTATCTGCTCTTCTGAACCGCTTGCTGTGGTGAAAGTGGGGTTTCTCTATGTAGAATAACGTAGCAAAGACTGTGAATAAAGTTATTTGCACAAAACACGAACAGTTTCCAAGATAAACGCGTTCGAGCAGCATCAACCATAGGAAACTCTGTATCTGTTCTTCTGAAGTGCTTGCTTTGTTGAAAGTGGGTTTTCTCTCTGTAGAATAACGTAGCAAAGACTGTGAATAAAGTTATTTGCACAAAACACGAGCAGTTTCCAAGATACACGCGTTCGAACAGCATGAAACAGAGGAAACTCTGTGTCTGCTCTTCTGAACCGCTTCCTTGAGTGAAAGTGGGTTTTCTCTCCGTAGAATAACGTTGCAAAGACGGTGAATAAAGTTATTTGCACAAAACACGAACAGTTTTCAAGAGAAACGCGTCCGCACAGCATCAAACAGAGGAAACTGTGTATCTGCTCTTCTGAACCGCTCGCTTTGTTGAAAGTGGGTTTTCTCTATGTAGAATAACGTAGCAAAGACAGTGAATAAATTTATTTGCACAAAACTCGAACAGTTTCCAAGATAAACGCGCTCGAACAGCATCGAACAGAGGAAACTGTGTATCTGCTCTTCTGAACCGCTTCCTTGAGTGAAAGTGGGTTTTCTCTCCGTAGAATAACGTTGCAAAGACGGTGAATAAAGTTATTTGCACAAAACACGAACAGTTTTCAAGAGAAACGCGTCCGCACAGCATCAACCATAGGAAACTCTGTATCTGTTCTTCTGAAGTGCTTGCTTTGTTGAAAGTGGGTTTTCTCTCTGTAGAATAACGTAGCAAAGACTGTGAATAAAGTTATTTGCACAAAACACGAGCAGTTTCCAAGATACACGCGTTCGAACAGCATGAAACAGAGGAAACTCTGTGTCTGCTCTTCTGAACCGCTTCCTTGAGTGAAAGTGGGTTTTCTCTCCGTAGAATAACGTTGCAAAGACGGTGAATAAAGTTATTTGCACAAAACACGAACAGTTTTCAAGAGAAACGCGTCCGCACAGCATCAAACAGAGGAAACTGTGTATCTGCTCTTCTGAACCGCTCGCTTTGTTGAAAGTGGGTTTTCTCTATGTAGAATAACGTAGCAAAGACAGTGAATAAATTTATTTGCACAAAACTCGAACAGTTTCCAAGATAAACGCGCTCGAACAGCATCGAACAGAGGAAACTGTGTATCTGCTCTTCTGAACCGCTTCCTTGAGTGAAAGTGGGTTTTCTCTCCGTAGAATAACGTTGCAAAGACGGTGAATAAAGTTATTTGCACAAAACACGAACAGTTTTCAAGAGAAACGCGTCCGCACAGCATCAACCATAGGAAACTCTGTATCTGTTCTTCTGAAGTGCTTGCTTTGTTGAAAGTGGGTGTTCTCTCTGTAGAATAACGTAGCAAAGACTGTGAATAAAGTTATTTGCACAAAACACGAGCAGTTTCCAAGTTACACGCGTTCGAACAGCATGAAACAGAAGAAACTGTGTATCTGCTCTTCTGAACCGCTTGCTGTGGTGAAAGTGGGGTTTCTCTATGTAGAATAACGTAGCAAAGACAGTGAATAAATTTATTTGCACAAAACACGAACAGTTTTCAAGAGAAACGCGTCCGCACAGCATCAAACAGAGGAAACTCTGTGTCTGCTCTTCTGAACCCCTTGCTTTGGTGAAAGTGGGTTTTCTCTCTGTAGAATAGCGTAGCAGAGACTGTGAATAAAGTTATTTGCACAAAACACGAGCAGTTTCCAAGATAAACGCGTTCGAGCAGCATTAAAGAGAGGAAACTGTGTATCTGCTCTTCTGAACCGCTTGCTGTGGTGAAAGTGGGGTTTCTCTATGTAGAATAACGTAGCAAAGACTGTGAATAAAGTTATTTGCACAAAACACGAACAGTTTCCAAGATAAACGCGTTCGAGCAGCATCAACCATAGGAAACTCTGTATCTGTTCTTCTGAAGTGCTTGCTTTGTTGAAAGTGGGTTTTCTCTCTGTAGAATAACGTAGCAAAGACTGTGAATAAAGTTATTTGCACAAAACACGAGCAGTTTCCAAGATACACGCGTTCGAACAGCATGAAACAGAGGAAACTCTGTGTCTGCTCTTCTGAACCGCTTCCTTGAGTGAAAGTGGGTTTTCTCTCCGTAGAATAACGTTGCAAAGACGGTGAATAAAGTTATTTGCACAAAACACGAACAGTTTTCAAGAGAAACGCGTCCGCACAGCATCAAACAGAGGAAACTGTGTATCTGCTCTTCTGAACCGCTCGCTTTGTTGAAAGTGGGTTTTCTCTATGTAGAATAACGTAGCAAAGACAGTGAATAAATTTATTTGCACAAAACTCGAACAGTTTCCAAGATAAACGCGCTCGAACAGCATCGAACAGAGGAAACTGTGTATCTGCTCTTCTGAACCGCTTCCTTGAGTGAAAGTGGGTTTTCTCTCCGTAGAATAACGTTGCAAAGACGGTGAATAAAGTTATTTGCACAAAACACGAACAGTTTTCAAGAGAAACGCGTCCGCACAGCATCAACCATAGGAAACTCTGTATCTGTTCTTCTGAAGTGCTTGCTTTGTTGAAAGTGGGTTTTCTCTCTGTAGAATAACGTAGCAAGGACTGTGAATAAAGTTATTTGCACAAAACACGAGCAGTTTCCAAGATACACGCGTTCGAACAGCATGAAACAGAGGAAACTCTGTGTCTGCTCTTCTGAACCGCTTCCTTGAGTGAAAGTGGGTTTTCTCTCCGTAGAATAACGTTGCAAAGACGGTGAATAAAGTTATTTGCACAAAACACGAACAGTTTTCAAGAGAAACGCGTCCGCACAGCATCAAACAGAGGAAACTGTGTATCTGCTCTTCTGAACCGCTTGCTTTGGTGAAAGTGGGTGTTCTCTCTGTAGAATAACGTAGCAAAGACTGTGAATAAAGTTATTTGCACAAAACACGAGCAGTTTCCAAGTTACACGCGTTCGAACAGCATGAAACAGAAGAAACTGTGTATCTGCTCTTCTGAACCGCTTGCTGTGGTGAAAGTGGGGTTTCTCTATGTAGAATAACGTAGCAAAGACTGTGAATAAAGTTATTTGCACAAAACACGAGCAGTTTCCAAGTTACACGCGTTCGAACAGCATGAAACAGAAGAAACTGTGTATCTGCTCTTCTGAACCGCTTGCTGTGGTGAAAGTGGGGTTTCTCTATGTAGAATAACGTAGCAAAGACTGTGAATAAAGTTATTTGCACAAAACACGAGCAGTTTCCAAGATAAACGCGTTCGAACAGCATTAAAGAGAGGAAACTGTGTATCTGCTCTTCTGAAGCGCTTGCTGTGGTGAAAGTGGGGTTTCTCTATGTAGAATAACGTAGCAAAGACAGTGAATAAATTTATTTGCACAAAACTCGAACAGTTTCCAAGATAAACGCGCTCGAACAGCATCGAACAGAGGAAACTGTGTATCTGCTCTTCTGAACCGCTTGCTTTGGTGAAAGTGGGTGTTCTCTCTGTAGAATAACGTAGCAAAGACTGTGAATAAAGTTATTTGCACAAAACACGAACAGTTTCCAAGATACACGCGTTCGAACAGCATGAAACAGAGGAAACTGTGTATCTGCTCTTCTGAACCGCTTGTTTTGGTGAAAGTGGGTTTTCTCTATGTAGAATAACGTAGCAAAGACTGTGAATAAAGTTATTTGCACAAAACACGAACAGTTTTCAAGAGAAACGCGTCCGCACAGCATCAACCATAGGAAACTCTGTATCTGTTCTTCTGAAGTGCTTGCTTTGTTGAAAGTGGGTGTTCTCTCTGTAGAATAACGTAGCAAAGACTGTGAATTGTTACGTCTCAGGGAGGCGTCGGCCGAAGGTCGTGGTCTTCCGCAACCTATTAGTCGATCTAATTCCCAGACGCGCTTATTTTCAATTATTATTTGCCTCTTTTTCGGGTCAGTCGCTTGCACTGAACTTTACCCTGGGATGAGGCACTGTTGTAGAGAGTCGAGAGGGCATGACTTACACGGAGAGGACTACTCTGCTTGGCCGCGCTATGATCCGGATCCGCACGGGAGAGGAAATCTTACAGGTAGGTAGTAGAAATAAAGCAGGCACCTTGTTTGGAAGATGCTACTTACTTGGGTAGAACAGTAGGACTGGTGGGAATATTATCCCTTAGTGTTCCGTTGCTTCGAGATTCGTTATCGAGGGTACTCAATATGTATGTAAATGTACGAAAGTGCGATAATGGGGTAAAATGGAATTATTAATCAGTAGTGTGGTTGACAGGGCTGGGGTGCGTAATCGGCTCGTAGGCGCACTCCCATAACCCAAAAGAAGAATTCCTCTTCTTCTCGCTGGATTCGTTCGTATCGTAGGCGGCGGTGGCGGACTCGCCTGCCAGAACGGTGACTCCGACGAGAGGTTGAATGACTATCGGCTGGTTGCTGGTTCGCGTTCACGATTGCGATTGAAATCGATGAGGCGCTGTTCCGAAGCGCAGATCCTTACGCTAGCATGCAGCGCGTATGCCCTCCTCAACGCTATGCGACAGCGCGATACGATGGGCAAATCTGTAATCCGATTCAATACTCTTTGAGAATACGGTAGGTACATCACGAACTGTTCAGATACGATTGGGTTCACAGTGGTGACGGGTGATGGATGTAATGCGGTCATTAGGAATGAATAGTATAACGTCTGGTTTAAACTAAATAAGTATATTGGATAAATAGTTGGAGTACACTCGCGAAATATAATAGTTATTGGTTGAATCTCGAAACAATAGATGAACTTAATGTTTAACGTGGCAGTCAATCACGGAGTCTAATGGCGGCTATATTGTTAATACATTCGAATAGTATACGCACTGATAATATATAATTAAACGAATCTCGGAACAATAGAATAAGTATAATTAACGTGTCGTTTGGACACGGAGTTCTATCGCGGATCTGACAGTTAATTGGACTCACGTTTAATGTGGCAAGTGGTTGCAGTGTTCGCTAAGTTCCTTGCAGGAATTGGGAGGTCCGTGTAGCTGGTGTACCGTGATGCTCCACGAAGCACGAGCACTAGTGTTCACTACTCTCGACTTGTGTTAGAAGACTATTCTGAACTCTATAGAGTATAGCTGGAGCACTGCGGGTTTAGGTCTACTCCTGTCAGCCGCACGATGAGAACTGATGGTCCGAGTGACTCTTCGGAGCCTCGTAGGGTCTCCGCGCAGTGGGGCCGCGCAGCGCCCGCGTAGTGGGGAGCCAATCGGAGCCCTGGGATCGCGTCGGCGACTGAGTCCGCGCGGACTTCGAGAATGCTGACGTCGGCAATCCCACGCTCGGCGCGCTCCACGTGCGATGCAGCGTAGGCGATCCCACGCTGGACCGCGCGTGCCTTATCAGTAGTAGACGAGCTGGAGCCTCGCGCGTTATCTAACACTTCGTACGTGACTTTTAGTCATTTTGCCGTGAGAATGGAATGTCGGCTATGTCTACTGGACACTTCTCGGTCGTCTTCTCGTGAGAAGCCCAAACGTAACTCTATAGCAAGCGCACGTGTGCTTGAGCACGTGGGAATCGCTGAGTATGCTAAATGCTTGGCGCGAACTCGTCTACGCGGTGTTTCGAAGTTGTATGTATTCCTATAGCTTACAATGAGTATGCCTCCGATTATCCACGATCATTATTGCCATTACTGCGTTATTGCATATTAATGTTCGTGGTTTATTGGGGCAGTGTTATAAGAGACTACATTATAATAGATTAAAACAAGGTGAGATAACGTAGTGTTATGTGCCTTCGGCGGAAAAATATATAGCTAAATAGGGCGGACAGGCGTGAGACGTCACAGAATAAAGTTATTTGCACAAAACACGAGCAGTTCCCAAGTTACACGCGTTCGAACAGCATGAAACAGAAGAAACTGTGTATCTGCTCTTCTGAACCGCTTGCTGTGGTGAAAGTGGGGTTTCTCTATGTAGAATAACGTAGCAAAGACAGTGAATAAATTTATTTGCACAAAACACGAACAGTTTCCAAGATAAACGCGTTCGAGCAGCATCAACCATAGGAAACTCTGTATCTGTTCTTCTGAAGTGCTTGCTTTGTTGAAAGTGGGTTTTCTCTCTGTAGAATAACGTAGCAAAGACTGTGAATAAAGTTATTTGCACAAAACACGAGCAGTTTCCAAGATACACGCGTTCGAACAGCATGAAACAGAGGAAACTCTGTGTCTGCTCTTCTGAACCGCTTCCTTGAGTGAAAGTGGGTTTTCTCTCCGTAGAATAACGTTGCAAAGACGGTGAATAAAGTTATTTGCACAAAACACGAACAGTTTTCAAGAGAAACGCGTCCGCACAGCATCAAACAGAGGAAACTGTGTATCTGCTCTTCTGAACCGCTCGCTTTGTTGAAAGTGGGTTTTCTCTATGTAGAATAACGTAGCAAAGACAGTGAATAAATTTATTTGCACAAAACTCGAACAGTTTCCAAGATAAACGCGCTCGAACAGCATCGAACAGAGGAAACTGTGTATCTGCTCTTCTGAACCGCTTCCTTGAGTGAAAGTGGGTTTTCTCTCCGTAGAATAACGTTGCAAAGACGGTGAATAAAGTTATTTGCACAAAACACGAACAGTTTTCAAGAGAAACGCGTCCGCACAGCATCAACCATAGGAAACTCTGTATCTGTTCTTCTGAAGTGCTTGCTTTGTTGAAAGTGGGTTTTCTCTCTGTAGAATAACGTAGCAAAGACTGTGAATAAAGTTATTTGCACAAAACACGAGCAGTTTCCAAGATACACGCGTTCGAACAGCATGAAACAGAGGAAACTCTGTGTCTGCTCTTCTGAACCGCTTCCTTGAGTGAAAGTGGGTTTTCTCTCCGTAGAATAACGTTGCAAAGACGGTGAATAAAGTTATTTGCACAAAACACGAACAGTTTTCAAGAGAAACGCGTCCGCACAGCATCAAACAGAGGAAACTGTGTATCTGCTCTTCTGAACCGCTTGCTTTGGTGAAAGTGGGTGTTCTCTCTGTAGAATAACGTAGCAAAGACTGTGAATAAAGTTATTTGCACAAAACACGAGCAGTTTCCAAGTTACACGCGTTCGAACAGCATGAAACAGAAGAAACTGTGTATCTGCTCTTCTGAACCGCTTGCTGTGGTGAAAGTGGGGTTTCTCTATGTAGAATAACGTAGCAAAGACTGTGAATAAAGTTATTTGCACAAAACACGAGCAGTTTCCAAGTTACACGCGTTCGAACAGCATGAAACAGAAGAAACTGTGTATCTGCTCTTCTGAACCGCTTGCTGTGGTGAAAGTGGGGTTTCTCTATGTAGAATAACGGAGCAAAGACTGTGAATAAAGTTATTTGCACAAAACACGAGCAGTTTCCAAGATAAACGCGTTCGAACAGCATTAAAGAGAGGAAACTGTGTATCTGCTCTTCTGAAGCGCTTGCTGTGGTGAAAGTGGGGTTTCTCTATGTAGAATAACGTAGCAAAGACAGTGAATAAATTTATTTGCACAAAACTCGAACAGTTTCCAAGATAAACGCGCTCGAACAGCATCGAACAGAGGAAACTGTGTATCTGCTCTTCTGAACCGCTTGCTTTGGTGAAAGTGGGTGTTCTCTCTGTAGAATAACGTAGCAAAGACTGTGAATAAAGTTATTTGCACAAAACACGAACAGTTTCCAAGATACACGCGTTCGAACAGCATGAAACAGAGGAAACTGTGTATCTGCTCTTCTGAACCGCTTGTTTTGGTGAAAGTGGGTTTTCTCTATGTAGAATAACGTAGCAAAGACTGTGAATAAAGTTATTTGCACAAAACACGAACAGTTTCCAAGATACACGCGTTCGAACAGCCTGAAACAGAGGAAACTCTGTATCTGCTCTTCTGAACCGCTTGCTGTGGTGAAAGTGGGTTTTCTCTATGTAGAATAACGTAGCAAAGACTGTGAATAAAGTTATTTGCACAAAACACGAACAGTTTCCAAGATAAACGCGCTCGAACAGCATCCAACAGAGGAAACTGTGTATCTGTTCTTCTGAAGTGCTTGCTTTGTTGAAATTGGGTGTTCTCTATGTAGAATAACGTAGCAAAGACTGTGAATAAAGTTATTTGCACAAAACACGAACAGTTTCCAAGATACACGCGTTCGAACAGCCTGAAACAGAGGAAACTCTGTATCTGCTCTTCTGAACCGCTTGCTGTGGTGAAAGTGGGTTTTCTCTATGTAGAATAACGTAGCAAAGACTGTGAATAAAGTTATTTGCACAACACACGAGCAGTTTCCAAGTTACACGCGTTCGAACAGCATGAAACAGAGGAAACTCTGTATCTGCTCTTCTGAACCGCTTGCTGTGGTGAAAGTGGGTTTTCTCTGTGTAGAATAACGTAGTGCTATAAATTTATATGTCCAATCAACGATTCGAAGGCTTGTGAGTTGATTGAGACTAGTTTGTAGGAACGTATTTTTAATATTTACAAATAGAAATAAAAATAATGTTATAAATTTATAGGTTCAATCAACGATTCGAAGGCTTGCAAGTTGATTGAGACCAGTTTGTAGGAACGCATTTTTAGTATTTTTAAATAGAAAAAAATAGTGTTATAAATTAATAGGTTTAATCAACCTTTCGAAGGCTTGCAAGCTGACTGAGACAAGCTTGTGAGAACGTATTTTTAATATTTTCAAATACGAAGGAGGAAAGGAGAAAAAAAAATATACGGTGAAGTCCCTGGGACGTAACAGTAGCAAAGACTGTGAATAAAGTTATTTGCACAAAACACGAACAGTTTCCAAGATACACGCGTTCGAACAGCCTGAAACAGAGGAAACTCTGTATCTGCTCTTCTGAACCGCTTGCTTGGTTGAAAGTGGGTTTTCTCTATGTAGAATAACGTAGCAAAGACAGTGAATAAATTTATTTGCACAAAACTCGAACAGTTTCCAAGATACACGCGTTCGAACAGCCTGAAACAGAGGAAACTCTGTATCTGCTCTTCTGAACCGCTTGCTTGGTTGAAAGTGGGTTTTCTCTATGTAGAATAACGTAGCAAAGACAGTGAATAAATTTATTTGCACAAAACTCGAACAGTTTCCAAGATAAACGCGCTCGAACAGCATCGAACAGAGGAAACTGTGTATCTGCTCTTCTGAACCGCTTGCTTTGTTGAAAGTGGGTTTTCTCTATGTAGAATAACGTAGCAAAGACTGTGAATAAAGTTATTTGCACAAAACACGAACAGTTTCCAAGATACACGCGTTCGAACAGCCTGAAACAGAGGAAACTCTGTATCTGCTCTTCTGAACCGCATGCTGTGGTGAAAGTGGGTTTTCTCTATGTAGAATAACGTAGCAAAGACTGTGAATAAAGTTATTTGCACAAAACACGAACAGTTTCCAAGATACACGCGTTCGAACAGCATGAAACAGAGGAAACTGTGTATCTGCTCTTCTGAACCGCTTGTTTTGGTGAAAGTGGGTTTTCTCTATGTAGAATAACGTAGCAAAGACTGTGAATAAAGTTATTTGCACAAAACACGAACAGTTTCCAAGATCCACGCCTTCGAACAGCATCAAACAGAGGAAACTGTGTATCTGCTCTTCTGAACCGCTTGCTTTGGTGAAAGTGGGTGTTCTCTCTGTAGAATAACGTAGCAAAGACTGTGAATAAAGTTATTTGCACAAAACACGAGCAGTTTCCAAGTTACACGCGTTCGAACAGCATGAAACAGAAGAAACTGTGTATCTGCTCTTCTGAACCGCTCGCTTTGTTGAGAGTGGGTTTTCTCTATGTAGAATAACGTAGCAAAGACAGTGAATAAAGTTATTTGCACAAAACACGAGCAGTTTCCAAGATGAACGCGTTCGAACAGCATGAAACAGAGGAAACTGTGTATCTGCTCTTCTGAACCGCTTGCTTTGTTGAAAGTGGGTTTTCTCTATGTAGAATAACGTAGCAAAGACTGTGAATAAAGTTATTTGCACAAAACACGAACAGTTTCCAAGATAAACGCGTTCGAACAGCATCAACCATAGGAAACTCTGTATCTGTTCTTCTGAAGTGCTTGCTTTGTTGAAAGTGGGTTTTCTCTATGTAGAATAACGTAGCAAAGACTGTGAATAAAATTATTTGCACAAAACACGAACAGTTTCCAAGATCCACGCCTTCGAACAGCATCAAACAGAGGAAACTGTGTATCTGCTCTTCTGAACCGCTTGCTTTGGTGAAAGTGGGTGTTCTCTCTGTAGAATAACGTAGCAAAGACTGTGAATAAAGTTATTTGCACAAAACACGAGCAGTTTCCAAGTTACACGCGTTCGAACAGCATGAAACAGAAGAAACTGTGTATCTGCTCTTCTGAACCGCTAGCTTTGTTGAAAGTGGGTTTTCTCTATGTAGAATAACGTAGCAAAGACAGTGAATAAAGTTATTTGCACAAAACACGAGCAGTTTCCAAGATGAACGCGTTCGAACAGCATGAAACAGAGGAAACTGTGTATCTGCTCTTCTGAACCGCTTGCTTTGTTGAAAGTGGGTTTTCTCTATGTAGAATAACGTAGCAAAGACTGTGAATAAAGTTATTTGCACAAAACACGAACAGTTTCCAAGATAAACGCGTTCGAACAGCATCAACCATAGGAAACTCTGTATCTGTTCTTCTGAAGTGCTTGCTTTGTGGAAAGTGGGTTTTCTTTCTGTAGAATAACGTAGCAAAGACTGTGAATAAAGTTATTTGCACAAAACACGAGCAGTTTCCAAGATACACGCGTTCGAACAGCATGAAACAGAGGAAACTCTGTGTCTGCTCTTCTGAACCGCTTGCTGTGGTGAAAGTGGGTTTTCTCTATGTAGAATAACGTAGCAAAGACTGTGAATAAAGTTATTTGCACAAAACACGAGCAGTTTCCAAGATACACGCGTTCGAACAGCATGAAACAGAGGAAACTCTGTGTCTGCTCTTCTGAACCGCTTGCTGTGGTGAAAGTGGGTTTTCTCTATGTAGAATAACGTAGCAAAGACTGTGAATAAAGTTATTTGCACAAAACACGAGCAGTTTCCAAGATACACGCGTTCGAACACCATGAAACAGAGGAAACTGTGTATCTGCTCTTCTGAACCGCTTGCTTTGTTGAAAGTGGGTTTTCTCTCTGTAGAATAACGTAGCAAAGACTGTGAATAAAGTTATTTGCACAAAACACGAACAGTTTCCAAGATAAACGCGCTCGAACAGCATCGAACAGAGGAAACTGTGTATCTGCTCTTCTGAACCGTTTGCTTTGGTGAAAGTGGGTGTTCTCTCTGTAGAATAACGTAGCAAAGGCTGTGAATTGTTACGTCTCAGGGAGGCGTCGGCCGAAGGTCGTGGTCCTCCGCAACCTATTAGTCGATCTAATTCCCAGACGTGCTTATTTTCGATTTTTATTTGCCTCTTTTTCGGGTCAGTCGCTTGCACTGAACTTTACCCTGGGATGAGGCACTGCTGTAGAGAGTCGAGAGGGGATAACCTAATGGAGGGGACTACTCGGCTTAGCCGCGCTATTATCCGGTTCCGCAAGGGAGAGGAAATCTTACAGGTAAATAGTAGCAGTGAGACTGCAGATAACCATGTCATGGATTTTAATGTAGAACAGCGGTTCAACGCCGATAGGTAAGTAGTAGGTAAGTAGTAGAGTATGGTAAAGAAGGTAAGTAGTAGGTAAGTAGTAGAGTATGGTAAAGAAGGTAAGTAGTAAAAAATGCAGGTTAGGTAGAATAATGGTAAAACAGGTAGGAAAGTTCGGTAAGGTAGAAAGTATTTCCACCGAATCTGTTTGAATGACCACAGCTTGTCGTAGTCAAAGATCGGAACGACCCATTTACAGGGGCGTGAGGTGAAACATTAAATTACCTCCCTACGGTCAATGCGCTTATATGCAATTTACCTGGGATGGGGTGCTGTCACTTTAGGGCCGCGGAAACGCGATTTACACGAGACACGCTGTTCGGCTGACTATTATGCCCGAAAGTCGCTTATGCTACGAGTGTGCTTACTTGGTTTAGGAGCGCTGGACAAGTCGCTTCGGAGTGGCAGGCGCTAAGCAAGGGTTGCCCTGGGATGTGGCGAAGAAGCACTAAGTATCACTGGCTGTCACCACTGAACTGAATTCTAAGTCAAGTATTGGAGCTTGAAGAGAAGGTTGCTGCCGTTCACTAAGAGCGCACGATGAAGACTGATCATTCGACTGACTCTCCGGGGCCTCGTAGGTCTCCGCGCAGTGGGGCCGCGCAGCGCCCGCGTAGTGGGGAGCCAATCGGAGGCCTGGGATCGCGTCGGCGACCGAGTCCGCGCGGACTTCAAGAATGCTGACGTCGGCAATCCCACGCTCGGCGGGCTCCACGTGCGATGCAGCGTAGGCGATCCCACGCTGGACCGCGCGTGCCTTATCAGTAGTAGACGAGCTGGAGCCTCGCGCGTTATCTAATACCTCATACGTGACTTTAAGCTTTTCTCTCGTGAGAATGGAATGCAGGTCTTGCCTACTGGATACTCTTTGATCATCCTCCTCTGGGAAGCTTACGAATGATTATCTCACGGTCGCACGTGTACAGGAGTACGTGGGAACGCTGATAATACTAAATGCTTGGCGCGAGCTCGTCTACGCGGTGTTCCGAAGTTATAGGTATTCTTATGGTTATAGTAATATTCCTCCAACGACTCACGATCATTTCTGAATCATTACATATATATGTTCGTGGTTCATTGGGACAGTATTATAAATGAGGACTATGCTCATCTTACGCAGTGGCTATAATACGATGTTTAATTAATCTTACTTTAAGCTGGGCTCAATGTCGAAGAGCTTGGATCGCTATTTTCACTGGTGTTATTGATAGTATGAAAATTTCATGCGTTATGATGGCCTTCGGCCATTTTGGAATTTAACGGGCCTCGACTGATATATGCAACGTCAGCAATTTTTCTTAGCGATATATCGATAAGAAAATATATGCTGACTCGGCGAAATTCGAGATGACCTTGAGCGATTTTTCAAAAACTCCCGCGGCCTTCGGCCGCGGGAAGAGCAGCTGGGCCTTTGGCCCAGCTGGTTGGGCGCTTGGAAGTTCGTGTGCTTGGAATTACCAAATGATTGAAGTTCGTGAATTAAAAGAGAAGAGAGAAAAAAAAACTGTACGATTATCAGGGACGGCGTGAGACGTCACACCTCCCCCTTTATCCAGAACGAACATATTATTTAGATGTTCGTTCGCTGAGTGTCGATGGCGGAAAGTCTTTGCTGAAGCTCTTGTATGGCTCTGGTTGGTTCCGTGGATGGCCTTGCCTCAGCGTAGGTTCCATCTTCGTCGGGGATACACTCGATTCTTCCTGAGTTAGGCGTGAGCGTATGCGCTTCCTTCCTTCGCATTAGATAGTGCGCGATAGAAGACCACATTGCCCCGATGAGGTAGAAGCTGCATCCGTAGGCACCATGTAGAGCGAGTCCGTGTATGATTGTACTCACGATCATCATGATAATTCGGAATATAGCGTATATGGCGATGATGCCTGCGCTCACGGATCCGAAGGTCATGAAGTGTTCCCACATCCTTTTAGCTGCGGATTGGGCTATTCCCTCGATAGTTTGTTCGTCGAGGAAAGATCTGAGTGAAATGGACGGGTTTGTCAGACTTCGTCCGCTAAATCCTCTTGCGATAGAGTTTAGCACTGCAGGTTTTTCAGCAGGAAACATTAGGTGGTCTCGCAGTTTGTCCAAGTCTGTCTGCGAGTATATTCCACTTGTTGCCAAGGATGCTGGCGTCAAGTATTTCCATGATGGTTTTGTCATGGGTTGTAGTTGCTGTGGTGTGGCTCCTTCAATAGGTTTTGGGGTGAACTGTATCCATGAATCTTCGATGCGGTACATCACTGGTAAGAAATGGCTGCAGTCCCTTTCGCTTCCATGTTGTGTAATTATTCGCGATTTTGGTGTCAAGAAGTATGACACGTTGCGGAATTCCACTGGCAGCTCTGAGTAGCAGGCATCAGTTTTCCTGACACGTACCTCCACAGGGATGCATTTTAATATGTGCACCACTTCTCCAGCGGTGACGGCAACCTGTCCTGGCCCTTTTCCCAGGAAGTAGGCGAATTCATCGGGCGCAACATTTGCAAGCGCCAGTGAATTCTTTAGCATTTGCTTTTCCAGTGTGCATCGTTGCTCGAGGACGTCGTTGTATAGCGAAGTCATCTGTGATCGAATGTGACGTTCCACATACACAAACTTCGAGTTTACGTACGTGAAAATGTCCAGGTTGTCCACGGCAACTGGTTTCTTTGCCATGAACGCGTTTCCTCTTACAGTTTCCACGATGAACAGTTTTGGATGTTCAGTTCCCATAATAGTATATCCGCACACTCGTGTCTCCTTGGTTTTGGTGAGTGCGAATGTAATATCGTTGTCTATCAAAGTGTACAGGGTCGGGTACTGCGGCTGTGCTCCCAGTTCTTCTATCTTTGTGGCAACGCCTTCATACAGTACGTCGTAGTGGTTGAATTTACAGGAAGACGTGGGAATTTGGTCCCAAAATGTGTGTCCATCTTCCATGTCGATGCAGTGCCCGTCTGCCAAGGGGCATGTCGTTCCAGATTTTAGTAGGACACTGCCAGAGTGAAGTCTTACTGGCACTCTTGTTGATTTTAGTGCGATCTCCACTGTTCCTTGAACTATTACATCGTCCCATGTACCGTAAGGATCTGAGTACTGGGCTCCTTGGCATGCGCCGTTCAATGCAATAGTCCCGGCGAAGGTTAATGGTCTGGTCACGGTTCCATTGGTACGGAGTCCGGTGACGACACTTCCATCAGGTCCAATCTTTAGTGACCCGTCTCGGTGCATTTGAAGACAGGTGGTGTAATCGACGTCCATGAGGAATTCGCCTTTACCGTTGTGCACGGCGGAAATGTGTGAATGCATTCCGCAGTGGTAGATGTTGCGAGATATCTTGATCTTGCATTGTAGCACGTTGGTGTGTTCGAATTCCGATAGCTGCAGTAGTTGTACATAAACTTCCGTTGAGTTGGTTCGTATTACAGGCGGTTGGCAGTCTCCGGTTGACAGTAGAGATATCGTCGTTACATTTAGGTGGCGTCCTCCGCAGTCAAATCCTATTAATCCTGACACGACCGAGATAGTGTACGCCAAGCAGATAACGGCGTAACTCGGAAGACCCATGGTTCTGTAACATGGAGTGTTAGTATGGGTGGTTTAAGCGCGTTGCGTCAGGTGAAAGCCGATCTCGCTTATTCGTTTGCTGTCCCATACACTGGCTAGCTGGTACGCGGGTACGCAGTAGCGGCGTCCTAGCATTATGACCAGGGTGTCGAGGTTCGTACATGAGCGCGGCCTACGTGCTCGTTGGTACGATTTTCGACTGGGTTATCGATGTTACGCGGCGGTCTCCTCCTTGCATCGTCCTCCTAACTCTACTCTTCAGCGCGATTCAGCGCGTTTCGCCTGAGTGTTTCTAGCGTTACTTGGCACTCTGTGCATTCCTCAACTCCGCGGATGTGCAGTGGTATTACGCGCTGGCATTCTTCGCACGCGATGTGCTCGTAGTAAGTTCCATACGTGAAATGTTCGCCGATGCGACGAAAGTCGAGCGGGTTCGGTCTCACGCGATAGCAGGGCGGGCAGACGACATTTAGGTCTGATGATACATAATACCACCGTCGCGCGCATTCGTACTCCTCCTCGTTCGGTTCACCTTGAGGCTGCCGCTCGGGTATGCTCATGCCACGGGAGAAACACATGCTGACGATGTGGTCTTCCTCGTTTCTGTAACACGAAATGTTACCCGAACTCTAGCCGTGGGTGCTATTAAACCCTGGGTAACGAATATTGTCGCAATCTTAAACCTAGATATAAGTTGTCTATCCCGCTAGTGCGTTGGTGGCTATTTCGCCGTCGAACATGACCCTGACAAATTCATGCATACACTCGTCGCAATCAGTTATGGGTCGCTGTTCCGAATATGCATGGTCTTGACAAAGGTCGCATACATCGCACCAAAATCCTTGATTGGTGTGCAGGTGGACTATGCGTTCCCTATAACCGTCCGGCTCGTCTAAGTCGTGGTAACATTCTGGGCAGATTGTTCGTTGGCCGAGTTTCTCGTGTAACCAGATTCTGACGCAAATGTACTGGTCCAACAATTCCCGGAATATTGCGATATAGTCGACCTCTTCGTCGTCATTGTCGTGGATGTTGTTCCAGTCGACCTCGTGGTTGGCCATCCTAACGTTAACAAGCGTTAACCCGAGTCTAAGTTAGTTAGGTCTGGGTTTCCAAATTGTCGTAGGTCTGTATTGGGTCTCTACCATGTATAGAAAAAAAAAGAATTTCGCAGAGTCTGTGTAGGTTAGGTCTGGGTTTCCAATTCTCGGAAGGAGAAGGAAAACGTGAGTGAACGTTTTACTCGTATACTGTGGCAACATTATGTTTATAGTAATGGTTTCGCGCCTAAATACCAATCTCTAAATACGGTTACTTCGTATGTAGGACAGTGAAAATTCCTTCCGCCCAGTTTTTCGGTGATTAGTCGATGCAGTCTGCACCGTGGTTTAGTCGATTTGAGCTGCTGGTGCTCGTGTTCGAGTATTAATTGGTCGAACTTTGGACATCCCAGTGTTTCAATATTCACAGATGGGATTCCCAAGTCGGTTAGAATGTCCCTTTCGTAATTTCCACCTTTATAGCCAACTAAAGGCTGGGCGCAATCGCTGATCGCTACCTTAATTGCGCTTGTCATGTCGTCTTGTCTGTTACGTTTCGGTGGGCCTTCACTATCCCACCGCTGTCACCAATTTTTCATGTTACGTTTCGGTGGGCCTTCACTATCCCACCGCTGTTACCTATTTTTAATGTTACGTTTCGGTGGGCCTTCACTATCCCACCGCTGTTACCAATTCTAATATCAAGTAAAATATCGTAAACTCCGAGCGGCTAGAGTCTACAGGGTGAATACCGAGCGCAGGGATTGAGAGAAGGTCAAGAAGTAATGAAGACTAATGATACAAACAACTTGGACTCCTTTATTGAAACTCCCTGTACATTGGAGTGTTTGATTACATGAAAGGAGAAGACGCGATGAGCCTGTAGCGAGAGCAACGCTAATTATACCTAATGCATGACTATATTACATTGACAATGAAACGAACTATAGCAAGGAGAGTACATGTTTCCCGGTGTATGAATCAACTATATCTATCGCATTTTAACTAACACTAGAACGTTGGTTAATAATCCTACATTAATACTAAAGAACTAACTTAATATCGCGGAGGAATTCTGCTTCGCTGCCGGAGCGGGTAAACGCTACCGGAGCGGCGGCAGTGGTCAAGACTCGTTGCCAAGATACCAGATCTAAGGAGCGGAAGACGCTGCCTGAGCTCTGGTCTCCACTAGGCGCGGAGCCCGACTGACTGACTCGGCCTGGCGTGCTGCCTTATATGCCGGCGAGCGCTCGCTTCCCCGGGCGCTCGACGCTGGCGCCATCTCGGCGGGAAATTCAAACGTTCGGGAGGCTCGCTGCCTGCGCGCGAAATTCAAACATAGTAATACTGATACTATCGCACTGTGCGCATCGTGCGCGGGAAATTTAAACTGTACAACTATACTACAACTATCCTAATATCTTTTAACGCATTTTACAGGTGGCGCTGCAGTTCCAGCGGTAAGTACAGGTAAGTACAGTATCCTAGCATCTTTTATCTCGTTTTACAGGTGGCGCTGCAGTTCCAGCGGTAAGTACAGGTAAGTACTGTATCCTAACATCTTTTAACTCGTTTTACAGGTGGCGCTGTGGTTCCTACGGTTCGTATCGCTTGTCCTTGGATATTCACATTCGTTCTTATACCTTTATCTCTATCTTTACAAATGTTTGCCCAATACTAGTGTCTTCGTCAGTTTTACGTTTTCCTGCATGGGATACATTATCGCGCACGATTCTGGCTTTTCGACTTTACAGTCTTAGATTTACAACTTACAATAAGCGACGTCGCCCGAAAAGTGCATGGCGATTTAACCAGAGGATAACTAACTTGACTGACATTTCAGGGTCTATCTAGCGGTTTTACGTTCTCCTGCATGGGATACATTATCGCGCACTATTCTGGCTTTTCGACTTTACAGTCTTAGATTTACAACTTACAATAAGCGACATCGCCCGAAAAGTGCATGGCGATTTAACCAGAGGAGAAACTAACCAAACTATTCTTTCGGAACTGATTGAACGGAACAGCAACTATAATTCAAACCGCGTATTTGTCACGAGTTGACATTAAACGAAAAGGAAGATCGATGAACTCTTACAACTAGGAACGCTTATATTAATGAACACTTACAATTAAGAACTCTTATAACTACAAAACCTTATATCTAGAAACTCTTATAACTACGTGGTTTGTCACAGGGTGACCTTCCCTGAGCTGGGGAATCCCGGGTGCGCCGGACCCGTGGTGCCAGTCGCGGGGACGTGACATGTCGTAGTGTCTCGGTTGCTATATCGTTAAATCGCAGTCCGTGAAGGAACTTTGTTACGTAGTTTGCGGTTATTTGATCGCGGCGCGAGAGCAAACGGTAGGATTTGCCTAGTGCGAAGTTCGCTGATATGGCGGTCGCGTTTGGTCTGACGGAGATGATTGCCATATCCTTGCATAGGAATTCGTTGTTCACGATGAATCCGTCGAGATCCATGATGTGTGTAAGGAGGTTGGACATTTTCGATCGATCGGTCCTTCGGTTCGTCTGCCTCAGTACTTAAGTCTGTAATGTAATTAATAGAAATATCGCGTTGTTTCAGTGCTGCACTGATGGTTATATTACATATTGTCATAAGAAGATGACCAGGTTATGCGTCGGATTCGGATCGGTGGATAATTATGCGCGATAGTTTGAGCTTGTCCATGTGTACTGTACGTGAGTTTCCTTTGATCATTATTTTGACGTTATTATTTGGTAATATTTCCAAGACCTCATGCGGTCCGGTGTACTGGTCAGCAAATTTACCGCGTTTCGGTTCCTTTAGACAAAATACTAAATCTCCGACTTTGAAATTTTGAGGATTGATATGCCTATCATAGTAGGCCTTAGATCGTTCTTTCGCTTGACCTAGGTTTTCCCTAGCTAGCTCCTGTGCGTCTCGTATTTGGTTGTAAAGGTTGGCTAAGTAATCCTGATAAGTCAGGTCTATATTCTCTTCAATCGGCGGGTTACTAGCGGGTACGCGCGCGATTTTCCCGAAGACTAATTCGTACGGTGTGAATCGCGTGCCTTCGTGTTGGCTTGTGTTATATGAAAACATAGCTAAGTCTAATAGGTCGTCCCAATTGGCGTTTTTCGTTATGTGCATTTTAAGGTATTCGGCTAGCACATGATGCGATCTTTCTAAAGATCCATTCGATTGAGGATGGTAAGCGGTAGTACTATATTGTTTAATACCGAATCTTCGCGCGACATGTTTCATTAAGGCGGACGTGAAATTCGTTCCTTGGTCCGTAAGAATGGCTCTAGGAGCACCGAATGTGCATATGAGATGCTTTATGAGCGCTTCAGAGATAGTTTTGGACGTTGTCTCGCGTAGTGGGACGGCGATACAGAACTTGGTAAGTAGATCTTGCATGGTGAGTATGTAACGATTTCCGTTTTGTGTTTCAGGTAACTCTCCAACGATGTCGAGTGCGACTTTGTCGAAGGCAGCTCCTGGTGTGTCGGTAAGTATCATAGGCTGTTTAGTCTTGATCCTCGTTAGTTTCTTCACTTGGCAGTCTCGACATTGTCGTACAAATTTCTCTATTTCTTGTTTCATGGTTTTCCAATAGTAGTGGTGCTTGAGTCTGGTGTACGTTTTGGTAACGCCTTTGTGTCCTCCCATCGCGGATGAATGTGCTTCCTTGATGAGTGCTGGTCGCTGTGATTCGGGCGGCTCTTGAATTAGCCCCTTACAAAAGATGATAGTGACGTTTAGGTCGTTTAATACGTCATTACATTTATTGACGATATGGCTCCATGGTAGTTCGTCCATAGTGTCGGTTTTCCTGATACTGATCGATTTTAGCTGTAGTTCCTCTATAGCCATGCGTAGCATTCTCCAACCGGCGATTACATCTTGTGACGTTAGAGTTGCGCTGGCTTCCTTTAAAGGGATAGCGATCAGATGTTTGGTTCCGATAGGCATCACCAATGGTCGGTCGGGTAGGAGATTCCCAAGCGCGGGTAATAACCCTTTTTTGGAATATTCCGTTGCTCCTTCGTCGTAGGGAGTGCCATCGTGGTGCACGAAGATGCAGTGATTGTCCTTTCGTTGAAGTAGACAATCCCGTACGCGAGTTGTTTTTAATGCGGGGATGCCTCGCGTGTCATACGGTATTACTTCTCGTTCGAAAAGATTTTCCTCTTCTTCACTCTCACCAGTTTCTGAATCAGAGTCTAGTGGAGTGTCGTTGGACAAATCAGTATCCTCGAACGCGGTGTTCGTTTCTTGAAAGTGTTGCTGCTCTTCTGTTTCCTCGTCGACAACGTCCGACGTCAGTTCCATGGGAGGGAACGGATCGGAGTCGTCAAGGCATTCCTCCGGCGAATTTTCGACATTTGGTCCAGGTGAAGTTGCTCGATCGGTACCTGGGCTTGCAATAATCGATGCGGTTTCGTTGTATTCCTCTTGATCGTTTCCTCGTTCCGTGGGAAGTTCGCGGACTGGTTCTGGCAAATATGCAGCTTCCTTTCCTCGCTTTACTCGAGGGGTGCTGGTTTCTTGTTGGCCTTCCTCACTCCTCGGCGATGTGGATACATCGACGCTGGGTGGTGGTGGTCTTTCTTTCCTTTTTCGATCCCTAGGTCTGATTGTGACTCCCGAAATGGGACTGGGTGATCGCTCTGGTCGTTTCTTTCGCGCTGGTCTTGGCGAGAAGATGTTTAAATCAGATGACGAAGTGGATTCGATTGCTGTTTTCCTTTTTCGTTTTCTATCTTCCGGTTGTATCGGGAGTACTTGTCTTATTGCAGGCGGATTTCGCGACAGTGCATCCGCGTTGGAGTTAATGCGGCCTTGTTTATAGCGTATAGTGTAGTTGTATTCGGCCAGTTTTAATCGCCATTTGCATAATCTCGACGAAGGGTCTTGCATCGAGTGTAACCATACTAGAGGTTTGTGATCGGTCACTATGAGAAATTCCCTGCCATACAGGTATGGGCGGAAATGGTTTACGGCGTAAATGATAGCCAGGCATTCCTTTTCAATAGTGGAGTAATTTCGTTCGGCCTGATTTAACACTCTGGAAGTGTAAGCCACTGGGAGGTCTTCGCCTACTTGTCCTTGGCTTAATACTCCTCCAATAGCGAGTGCAGATGCGTCCGTGGTCAGAACGAACGGTTTAGAAAAGTCTGGGTATTGTAGTATCGGATCGTTGCACAATGCCTTCCTCAAGGTGTCGAATGCTTCCCGTTGTCGGTCTCCCCATATAAAGGGTTTGTCCTTCTTGAGGAGGTCTGTTAGTGGTTTGGCGGTTTTAGAAAATTGTGGAATAAACTTTCTGTAGTACCCTGCGAGTCCTAAGAATTCCTTTATGTTCGTGGATGTTTTAGGAGTAGGGAATGCTTCGATTGCCTCAATCTTTTTGGGGTCGGGTTTTACTCCGTGTTCACTGATTATGTGGCCGAGATAAGCCACTTCTCTCCGCAGAAATTCGCACTTATCCGGTTGTAGTTTTAGGTTAGCGTCTCTGAGTCTTGCTACTAACCTATGGTATTTAATTTCGTGTTCCCGTAGTGACTTGGCGTAAATAACGATATCATCAAGATAGACGAATAATTCGTTTCCTTGTAGTCCTGACAATACGTTATCCATCAGTCTTTGGAACGTGGCTCGGGCATTTTTCAGTCCAAATGGCATTCTTTTAAATTGGTAGTGGCCAAAAGGAGTGGAAAATGCTGTTTTGTGGGCATCCGACTTTGCCATAGGTATTTGATGAAAGCCTGAAGCTAGATCGAAGCACGAGAAATACTTCGCTCCTCCTAGTTGGTCTAGGATGTCGGTGATATTTGGCAACGGGTATGCATCACCGATCGTTTTTTCGTTCAATGCTCTGTAGTCTATAACCATCCTCCATCGTTTGTTCCCGTGGGAGTCTGGTTTCTTAGGGACTATCCACAACGGCGAGTTGTATGGTGATTTTGATACTTCTATCACGTCGGTGTTGAGCAACTCCTGCACTTGACGAGTGATCTCCTCCTTTTGTGCGGGTGCGTATCTATATTGCTTAACGTGGTTTGGTACGTCGTCGATAGTGTGGATGGCATGTTCTGCCGCGTTAGTGGCGTGTAGTTGGTCGCCTGGTATATGAAATCTGTCGAGGCTGTCTTCGATGAGTCCTTCGACGTTCCTTCTTTCTTCGTCGTTTAAGTGATCAAGCCGTAGCAACGACTTCACCACTTCCTTTCTTTCTTCTCCAGGTAGCAGTTCGCTTTGTCCATCCTCCTGCCCTCGGGAGGAGAATGCGGCGCAGCCTACATCGGGATCCCCCTGGATGGAGACCTCGTGTAGTTCCAGAGTGGGCACCAAGAGATCGAAATCTTCGTTCGACGTGTTGAACAGAGGTAGGTAAGCTTTACCCTTTATATTCGATACTAGTGCGTTGCCCATATATGTACCAGGTCTGGGTTGATACAGTGAAATGTATCCCGTCGTTAGCTCCGGATTGGCTATGTTGACGGCTACTGGTACGGCAGTGCGAGCCGGAATTCGTACTGTAGTTGGCTCGTAGAAAGGTACATACTTCCCTTGTACCCATATGCGTTGATTTTCGTAATCAACTAATGCCGCTTGTTCGGCCAGGAATTGTGAGCCTAATATCCCGTCTTGACAGATGGGCACGTCATTCTCTATCACGTGCATCGGGATTCGACATCCGACCAGGTCCACGATTATTAGCCCTCGGGTAATAATTGGAACTGGGGATATCCCTTGAAGTGTCAGTTTCGCTCCTCTTTGTATTGATGCGTCAGGACTTACGACTCGCTCTTTGATCAGGTTGACCTCGGCCCCTGAATCGAGCATGAGACGTACGCACCCGGTTAATTGTGGTGAGGAGAGCAAAACTGTGGGGACTCTGCTGTGTTTGTCTAGGCAGACGGTGGCAATCCGGTAGCCCTCGGGCCCGGCTGACCGTCGCCCATCATCCCTCCTTGACGCCCTTGCTGCGTCGCGGTCCGGCGGGCGTCGGGGTGTGTCGGAGCGCTTCCCCCGTTTCCCGACTGGTTATGGGCGGCTTCTTGCGCCTTACGATACGCGAGTTTTCTGCATTCGGACATATCGTGCCCTGGATATTTGCAGAAATTGCACACTATTCCTTGCTGCGTGCTCCTTCCTTGTTGCCATTGTCCATTGTTATGGCGGTAGTCACGTGACGGACCGGCGTCGTGTGTGTTAATGCGCGGCCTATAATCGTTTGGCCTGTTGTTGCGCGGTTGATACGCGCCTCGCTCATCGCTGCGTGGTCGGTACTCGGTTGGCCGACTATTGCGTGGCGGGTACGCGTGTGAGTTGTTAGTACGTGGCTGGTAATCGTCTGACCGACGTACGTTTACGGGACGGCGATTGTGTTCGACACGGTCCCTATTATCGCGGCGACGTTCAGGATAATTATTGGAGTCACTTCGCGGATAGAAGGGTTTTACTTCAGGGTTTCGTGGTAGATGGTGTTTGACTGCTTCCGTCTCCATCTGTTTGACAAGTTGCACGGTTTTCATGAATGCGTCCTCCAAATCGGAGCATCCTTCCACTTGAAGACGAAGGGCCAAGTTGGGCGGTAATCCTTCGCGAAAGCCTTCCATTACGTCTTCTTCGATGTCCTTAGTTAACGCGCGTGACAGAGCTCCACGAGCGCGACGCTCGCCTTCCATTATCGCGGTGCGGAGGTCTTTAATGCGTCCGATGTAGGTCATTATGTGTTCGTTTGGTGCCTTGCAGGCATTGGCGAGTTCACCGCGGTATTGGTTTAGAGTCTTTTTCGGCGCTAAGTAAGTTTGTAATCGCTCGATGATCGCGGAAACCGTCAGCGCGTCCGCGTCTTCGGTGGCATTTAATGCGTGTCCCTGCAATTTGTTCTGGATCATCCGCGTAAGGGATGGTTCCAAGTGCGATGGAAGCATGTCCCTGGCACGTTCGCAGGCTCGTCCGAATTGGAATACGGACATGTTGTATCCGTCGAATTTTGGAACGACATCGATGGCGTCGCGAAGCTGTATGTTGGTTCCGTGCGTTCTTGTCGCCGGTCCTTGAGTTCCGATTGTAGAGTCCAAACGGCTCTCTTGCCATTGCTTCACATTGGCTACTTCTAAACGCAGGTCCTCCAAGGACTGCATAACGCGTTGGATGTCCTCCATAGCAGAGGTTTGTTGCGCTATCCTTTGGTGTTCGTCCAAAACCCGTTGTCCGGTCTCAGTCACCTGTTCCTCTAACTCCTGGATTCGCTGTTCTCGCTCGGCAAGATTCCTTTCAGTGTGGGTGGTGGATCTGGTATTCGGCATGCTTTTTGTGCCGTACTCCGGTCTTGATGTCTCCTCTTTTTGTCTCTTTTTGCAACAGTTACAATCCCACCGCTGCCACCAGAAAATTTAAGCTGTTACGTCTCAGGGAGGCGTCGGCCGAAGGTCGTGGTCCTCCGCAACCTATTAGTCGATCTAATTCCCAGACGTGCTTATTTTCGATTTTTATTTGCCTCTTTTTCGGGTCAGTCGCTTGCACTGAACTTTACCCTGGGATGAGGCACTGCTGTAGAGAGTCGAGAGGGGATAACCTAATGGAGGGGACTACTCGGCTTAGCCGCGCTATTATCCGGTTCCGCAAGGGAGAGGAAATCTTACAGGTAAATAGTAGCAGTGAGACTGCAGATAACCATGTCATGGATGTTAATGTAGAACAGCGGTTCAACGCCGATAGGTAAGTAGTAGGTAAGTAGTAGAGTATGGTAAAGAAGGTAAGTAGTAGGTAAGTAGTAGAGTATGGTAAAGAAGGTAAGTAGTAAAAAATGCAGGTTAGGTAGAATAATGGTAAAACAGGTAGGAAAGTTCGGTAAGGTAGAAAGTATTTCCACCGAATCTGTTTGAATGACCACAGCTTGTCGTAGTCAAAGATCGGAACGACCCATTTACAGGGGCGTGAGGTGAAACATTAAATTACCTCCCTACGGTCAATGCGCTTATATGCAATTTACCTGGGATGGGGTGCTGTCACTTTAGGGCCGCGGAAACGCGATTTACACGAGACACGCTGTTCGGCTGACTATTATGCCCGAAAGTCGCTTATGCTACGAGTGTGCTTACTTGGTTTAGGAGCGCTGGACAAGTCGCTTCGGAGTGGCAGGCGCTAAGCAAGGGTTGCCCTGGGATGTGGCGAAGAAGCACTAAGTATCACTGGCTGTCAACACTGAACTGAATTCTAAGTCAAGTATTGGAGCTTGAAGAGAAGGTTGCTGCCGTTCACTAAGAGCGCACGATGAAGACTGATCATTCGACTGACTCTCCGGGGCCTCGTAGGTCTCCGCGCAGTGGGGCCGCGCAGCGCCCGCGTAGTGGGGAGCCAATCGGAGGCCTGGGATCGCGTCGGCGACCGAGTCCGCGCGGACTTCAAGAATGCTGACGTCGGCAATCCCACGCTCGGCGGGCTCCACGTGCGATGCAGCGTAGGCGATCCCACGCTGGACCGCGCGTGCCTTATCAGTAGTAGACGAGCTGGAGCCTCGCGCGTTATCTAATACCTCATACGTGACTTTAAGCTTTTCTCTCGTGAGAATGGAATGCAGGTCTTGCCTACTGGATACTCTTTGATCATCCTCCTCTGGGAAGCTTACGAATGATTATCTCACGGTCGCACGTGTACAGGAGTACGTGGGAACGCTGATAATACTAAATGCTTGGCGCGAGCTCGTCTACGCGGTGTTCCGAAGTTATAAAGAATCGCTTGGAAGTTCGTGTGCTTGGAATTACCAAATGATTGAAGTTCGTGAATTAAAAGAGAAGAGAGAAAAAAAAACTGTACGATTATCAGGGACGGCGTGAGACGTCACAGAATAAAGTTATTTGCACAAAACACGAGCAGTTTCCAAGATGAACGCGTTCGAACAGCATGAAACAGAGGAAACTGTGTATCTGCTCTTCTGAACCGCTCGCTTTGTTGAAAGTGGGTTTTCTCTATGTAGAATAACGTAGCAAAGACAGTGAATAAATTTATTTGCACAAAACTCGAACAGTTTCCAAGATAAGCGCGCTCGAACAGCATCGAACAGAGGAAACTGTGTATCTGCTCTTCTGAACCGCTTCCTTGAGTGAAAGTGGGTTTTCTCTCCGTAGAATAACGTTGCAAAGACAGTGAATAAAGTTATTTGCACAAAACACGAACAGTTTTCAAGAGAAACGCGTCCGCACAGCATCAAACAGAGGAAACTGTGTATCTGCTCTTCTGAACCGCTTGCTTTGGTGAAAGTGGGTTTTCTCTATGTAGAATAACGTAGCAAAGACTGTGAATAAAGTTATTTGCACAAAACACGAGCAGTTTCCAAGTTACACGCGTTCGAACAGCATGAAACAGAGGAAACTGTGTATCTGCTCTTCTGAACCGCTCGCTTTGTTGAAAGTGGGTTTTCTCTATGTAGAATAACGTAGCAAAGACAGTGAATAAATTTATTTGCACAAAACTCGAACAGTTTCCAAGATAAACGCGCTCGAACAGCATCGAACAGAGGAAACTGTGTATCTGCTCTTCTGAACCGCTTCCTTGAGTGAAAGTGGGTTTTCTCTCCGTAGAATAACGTTGCAAAGACGGTGAATAAAGTTATTTGCACAAAACACGAACAGTTTTCAAGAGAAACGCGTCCGCACAGCATCAAACAGAGGAAACTGTGTATCTGCTCTTCTGAACCGCTTGCTTTGTTGAAAGTGGGTTTTCTCTATGTAGAATAACGTAGCAAAGACTGTGAATAAAGTTATTTGCACAAAACACGAACAGTTTCCAAGATAAACGCGTTCGAACAGCATCAACCATAGGAAACTCTGTATCTGTTCTTCTGAAGTGCTTGCTTTGTTGAAAGTGGGTTTTCTCTCTGTAGAATAACGTAGCAAAGACTGTGTATAAAGTTATTTGCACAAAAGACGAGCAGTTTCCAAGATACACGCGTTCGAACAGCATGAAACAGAGGAAACTCTGTGTCTGCTCTTCTGAACCGCTTGCTGTGGTGAAAGTGGGTTTTCTCTATGTAGAATAACGTAGCAAAGACTGTGAATAAAGTTATTTGCACAAAACACGAGCAGTTTCCAAGATACACGCGTTCGAACAGCATGAAACAGAGGAAACTCTGTGTCTGCTCTTCTGAACCGCTTGCTGTGGTGAAAGTGGGTTTTCTCTATGTAGAATAACGTAGCAAAGACTGTGAATAAAGTT
The DNA here is from genome assembly GCA_964023945.1 of Ectemnius cavifrons. Classification (NCBI taxonomy): domain Eukaryota; kingdom Metazoa; phylum Arthropoda; class Insecta; order Hymenoptera; family Crabronidae; genus Ectemnius; species Ectemnius cavifrons. Next base: position 172,445 of record CAXIEQ010000060.1, read on the forward strand.
ATTTGCACAAAACACGAGCAGTTTCCAAGATACACGCGTTCGAACACCATGAAACAGAGGAAACTGTGTATCTGCTCTTCTGAACCGCTTGCTTTGTTGAAAGTGGGTTTTCTCTCTGTAGAATAACGTAGCAAAGACTGTGAATAAAGTTATTTGCACAAAACACGAACAGTTTCCAAGATAAACGCGCTCGAACAGCATCGAACAGAGGAAACTGTGTATCTGCTCTTCTGAACCGTTTGCTTTGGTGAAAGTGGGTGTTCTCTCTGTAGAATAACGTAGCAAAGACTGTGAATAAAGTTATTTGCACAAAACACGAGCAGTTTCCAAGTTACACGCGTTCGAACAGCATGAAACAGAGGAAACTGTGTATCTGCTCTTCTGAACCGCTCGCTTTGTTGAAAGTGGGTTTTCTCTATGTAGAATGACGTTGCAAAGACGGTGAATAAAGTTATTTGCACAAAACACGAACAGTTTTCAAGAGAAACGCGTCCGCACAGCATCAAACAGAGGAAACTGTGTATCTGCTCTTCTGAACCGCTTGCTTTGGTGAAAGTGGGTTTTCTCTATGTAGAATAACGTAGCAAAGACTGTGAATAAAGTTATTTGCACAAAACACGAACAGTTTCCAAGATAAACGCGTTCGAACAGCATCAACCATAGGAAACTCTGTATCTGTTCTTCTGAAGTGCTTGCTTTGTTGAAAGTGGGTTTTCTCTATGTAGAATAACGTAGCAAAGACTGTGAATAAAATTATTTGCACAAAACACGAGCAGTTTCCAAGATGAACGCGTTCGAACAGCATGAAACAGAGGAAACTGTGTATCTGCTCTTCTGAACCGTTTGCTTTGGTGAAAGTGGGTGTTCTCTCTGTAGAATAACGTAGCAAAGACTGTGAATAAAGTTATTTGCACAAAACACGAGCAGTTTCCAAGATGAACGCGTTCGAACAGCATGAAACAGAGGAAACTGTGTATCTGCTGTTACGTGCCGGAGTGCCGCTCGGCCAAAAAAAAACTATTTCGTCCGACTCGCGCACTTCGATCACTTTAAGTTTATATTTTGAGCCAACGTACTTAAGCGCTCTGCTCGGGATCTCGGTCGTCGGTCGATTCACTGAACGGTGGAACGCGCGTATAGAGTGAAAGAAACGTCACCTGATTCATAAATCCAAAACGTCAGTGGTGCCGAACAACTGTCGAATCTTGTCGGCTAGCCTCCTCTGTTTCTCTCTGGCCCAGAGCTGTTGTGTGGTGGGTCTGGAGATATCCACGGTGATTGGAATTAAGCGAGGTGTCACTTTTGCTGGTTCAACTGGAGCGATACTCTTAGGTTGTTGGGCGGAGGGAAAGGAAACTCGTACAGGTAAGGAAGTTAGTACAGTAGGAGTTAGAGGAATGCCTAAAAGGCCGGATTGATCGGCTGTTTGGTAGAATGCTCTTGCGAGCTTTTGAATCTGGAACTTGCGTCCCCCTCGTCGTGCTTTGGGCATGAGTGTGTTTTTGTGCGATGAGTGTAATCGTGCTCGTGCCGGACTTGCCCTCACAGAGTCGATTTTGTGTGTAAAAGTAATCGTGCCGGACTTGCCCTCACAGATTACCTTGTATGTATGTAGCGAGAGTGAAAGACGTGCCTTCACCTATCACCTGGATGCCGTTGCAAGGGTTGAGAGTTGGCAAGAAAGAGATTCTGAGGAGTGGATGATTTTAAAGGAAGAGAATCAGTGAAGAAGAGTGTTTCACTTAATAACTTGTATTGAACTTGCACTTTGATGGATACAGTGTTAACTGGTAGCGTCGATATTGAAACTCGTGGTTGGCGGTTACGCACGGTTTCGAGAGCAGCAGGGCGGACCTAGACTGTCTTATGCTAGCGTGCACAGCAGAGCGGATCTAGACTGTGTAGCAGGATTCGCGAATACAGCAGAGCGGATCTGGACTGTATCGGAGAGACGTTACTCGTTACGACTGTCTTATTAAGACTCTGGGTTAAGACTTAAGACTCAAGACTTAAACTTAAACTTAAGACTGCGGGTTCAGACTGAAGACTGATTTAAGACTGAAGACTCAAGACTGCGACTGCGACCGCGACTGCGACCGCGACTGCGACCGCGACTGCGACCGCGACTGCGACCGCGACTGGTTACTGGGCTGCGCGGCGCCCTTTATATACCCCTGCTCGGACCTTCGGCGGCGCGCTACGGTCGCAGGAGTGAGTGAGAGGGAGTAGATAGATGAGGGGGTTTCTGGGACTGTGGGATCTCAGGGGGGTGCGGGGGAGGGGGAGGTCAGCTTGTAGACGAGGGGGTGCGCGGGGAGGGGGGAGGTCAGCTTGTGGACGAGGGGGTATGCGGGGAAGGGGGATATCTGTCTTCGAGGTGTTTGCGCTTTTAGGCGCGAGCAGGCGTTCGCCTGGTTCTTTGCTTAATGATTTACGGTGCCTATGGTTAGGCTTAAGGTAAGTATAAGATCGGTACGAATATACATAAGGTAAATATAAATGCCGTTAATTATTGAGGCAGCCGTCACAGTAGGAACGCATTTTTAGTATTTTTAAATAGAAAAAAATAGTGTTATAAATTAATAGGTTTAATCAACCTTTCGAAGGCTTGCAAGCTGACTGAGACAAGCTTGTGAGATCGTATTTTTAATATTTTCAAATACGAAGGAGGAAAGGAGAAAAAAAAATATACGGTGAAGTCCCTGGGACGTAACAGTAGCAAAGACTGTGAATAAAGTTATTTGCACAAAACACGAACAGTTTCCAAGATACACGCGTTCGAACAGCCTGAAACAGAGGAAACTCTGTATCTGCTCTTCTGAACCGCTTGCTTGGTTGAAAGTGGGTTTTCTCTATGTAGAATAACGTAGCAAAGACAGTGAATAAATTTATTTGCACAAAACTCGAACAGTTTCCAAGATACACGCGTTCGAACAGCCTGAAACAGAGGAAACTCTGTATCTGCTCTTCTGAACCGCTTGCTTGGTTGAAAGTGGGTTTTCTCTATGTAGAATAACGTAGCAAAGACAGTGAATAAATTTATTTGCACAAAACTCGAACAGTTTCCAAGATAAACGCGCTCGAACAGCATCGAACAGAGGAAACTGTGTATCTGCTCTTCTGAACCGCTTGCTTTGTTGAAAGTGGGTTTTCTCTATGTAGAATAACGTAGCAAAGACTGTGAATAAAGTTATTTGCACAAAACACGAACAGTTTCCAAGATACACGCGTTCGAACAGCCTGAAACAGAGGAAACTCTGTATCTGCTCTTCTGAACCGCTTGCTGTGGTGAAAGTGGGTTTTCTCTATGTAGAATAACGTAGCAAAGACTGTGAATAAAGTTATTTGCACAAAACACGAACAGTTTCCAAGATACACGCGTTCGAACAGCATGAAACAGAGGAAACTGTGTATCTGCTCTTCTGAACCGCTTGTTTTGGTGAAAGTGGGTTTTCTCTATGTAGAATAACGTAGCAAAGACTGTGAATAAAGTTATTTGCACAAAACACGAACAGTTTCCAAGATCCACGCCTTCGAACAGCATCAAACAGAGGAAACTGTGTATCTGCTCTTCTGAACCGCTTGCTTTGGTGAAAGTGGGTGTTCTCTCTGTAGAATAACGTAGCAAAGACTGTGAATAAAGTTATTTGCACAAAACACGAGCAGTTTCCAAGTTACACGCGTTCGAACAGCATGAAACAGAAGAAACTGTGTATCTGCTCTTCTGAACCGCTCGCTTTGTTGAGAGTGGGTTTTCTCTATGTAGAATAACGTAGCAAAGACAGTGAATAAAGTTATTTGCACAAAACACGAGCAGTTTCCAAGATGAACGCGTTCGAACAGCATGAAACAGAGGAAACTGTGTATCTGCTCTTCTGAACCGCTTGCTTTGTTGAAAGTGGGTTTTCTCTATGTAGAATAACGTAGCAAAGACCGTGAATAAAGTTATTTGCACAAAACACGAACAGTTTCCAAGATAAACGCGTTCGAACAGCATCAACCATAGGAAACTCTGTATCTGTTCTTCTGAAGTGCTTGCTTTGTTGAAAGTGGGTTTTCTCTATGTAGAATAACGTAGCAAAGACTGTGAATAAAATTATTTGCACAAAACACGAACAGTTTCCAAGATCCACGCCTTCGAACAGCATCAAACAGAGGAAACTGTGTATCTGCTCTTCTGAACCGCTTGCTTTGGTGAAAGTGGGTGTTCTCTCTGTAGAATAACGTAGCAAAGACTGTGAATAAAGTTATTTGCACAAAACACGAACAGTTTCCAAGATAAACGCGTTCGAACAGCATCAACCATAGGAAACTCTGTATCTGTTCTTCTGAAGTGCTTGCTTTGTTGAAAGTGGGTTTTCTCTCTGTAGAATAACGTAGCAAAGACTGTGAATAAAGTTATTTGCACAAAACACGAGCAGTTTCCAAGATACACGCGTTCGAACAGCATGAAACAGAGGAAACTCTGTGTCTGCTCTTCTGAACCGCTTGCTGTGGTGAAAGTGGGTTTTCTCTATGTAGAATAACGTAGCAAAGACTGTGAATAAAGTTATTTGCACAAAACACGAGCAGTTTCCAAGATACACGCGTTCGAACAGCATGAAACAGAGGAAACTCTGTGTCTGCTCTTCTGAACCGCTTGCTGTGGTGAAAGTGGGTTTTCTCTATGTAGAATAACGTAGCAAAGACTGTGAATAAAGTTATTTGCACAAAACACGAGCAGTTTCCAAGATACACGCGTTCGAACACCATGAAACAGAGGAAACTGTGTATCTGCTCTTCTGAACCGCTTGCTTTGTTGAAAGTGGGTTTTCTCTCTGTAGAATAACGTAGCAAAGACTGTGAATAAAGTTATTTGCACAAAACACGAACAGTTTCCAAGATAAACGCGCTCGAACAGCATCGAACAGAGGAAACTGTGTATCTGCTCTTCTGAACCGTTTGCTTTGGTGAAAGTGGGTGTTCTCTCTGTAGAATAACGTAGCAAAGACTGTGAATAAAGTTATTTGCACAAAACACGAGCAGTTTCCAAGTTACACGCGTTCGAACAGCATGAAACAGAGGAAACTGTGTATCTGCTCTTCTGAACCGCTCGCTTTGTTGAAAGTGGGTTTTCTCTATGTAGAATAACGTAGCAAAGACAGTGAATAAATTTATTTGCACAAAACTCGAACAGTTTCCAAGATAAGCGCGCTCGAACAGCATCGAACAGAGGAAACTGTGTATCTGCTCTTCTGAACCGCTTCCTTGAGTGAAAGTGGGTTTTCTCTCCGTAGAATAACGTTGCAAAGACGGTGAATAAAGTTATTTGCACAAAACACGAACAGTTTTCAAGAGAAACGCGTCCGCACAGCATCAAACAGAGGAAACTGTGTATCTGCTCTTCTGAACCGCTTGCTTTGGTGAAAGTGGGTTTTCTCTATGTAGAATAACGTAGCAAAGACTGTGAATAAAGTTATTTGCACAAAACACGAGCAGTTTCCAAGTTACACGCGTTCGAACAGCATGAAACAGAGGAAACTGTGTATCTGCTCTTCTGAACCGCTCGCTTTGTTGAAAGTGGGTTTTCTCTATGTAGAATAACGTAGCAAAGACAGTGAATAAATTTATTTGCACAAAACTCGAACAGTTTCCAAGATAAACGCGCTCGAACAGCATCGAACAGAGGAAACTGTGTATCTGCTCTTCTGAACCGCTTCCTTGAGTGAAAGTGGGTTTTCTCTCCGTAGAATAACGTTGCAAAGACGGTGAATAAAGTTATTTGCACAAAACACGAACAGTTTTCAAGAGAAACGCGTCCGCACAGCATCAAACAGAGGAAACTGTGTATCTGTTCTTCTGAAGTGCTTGCTTTGTTAAAAGTGGGTTTTCTCTATGTAGAATAACGTAGCAAAGACTGTGAATAAAGTTATTTGCACAAAACACGAGCAGTTTCCAAGTTACACGCGTTCGAACAGCATGAAACAGAAGAAACTGTGTATCTGCTCTTCTGAACCGCTCGCTTTGTTGAAAGTGGGTTTTCTCTATGTAGAATAACGTAGCAAAGACAGTGAATAAATTTATTTGCACAAAACTCGAACAGTTTCCAAGATAAACGCGCTCGAACAGCATCGAACAGAGGAAACTGTGTATCTGCTCTTCTGAACCGCTTGCTTTGGTGAAAGTGGGTGTTCTCTCTGTAGAATAACGCAGCAAAGACTGTGAATAAAGTTATTTGCACAAAACACGAGCAGTTTCCAAGATGAACGCGTTCGAACAGCATGAAACAGAGGAAACTGTGTATCTGCTCTTCTGAACCGCTTGCTTTGTTGAAAGTGGGTTTTCTCTATGTAGAATAACGTAGCAAAGACTGTGAATAAAGTTATTTGCACAAAACACGAACAGTTTCCAAGATAAACGCGTTCGAACAGCATCAACCATAGGAAACTCTGTATCTGTTCTTCTGAAGTGCTTGCTTTGTTGAAAGTGGGTTTTCTCTCTGTAGAATAACGTAGCAAAGACTGTGAATAAAGTTATTTGCACAAAAGACGTGCAGTTTCCAAGATACACGCGTTCGAACAGCATGAAACAGAGGAAACTCTGTGTCTGCTCTTCTGAACCGCTTGCTGTGGTGAAAGTGGGTTTTCTCTATGTAGAATAACGTAGCAAAGACTGTGAATAAAGTTATTTGCACAAAACACGAGCAGTTTCCAAGATACACGCGTTCGAACAGCATGAAACAGAGGAAACTCTGTGTCTGCTCTTCTGAACCGCTTGCTGTGGTGAAAGTGGGTTTTCTCTATGTAGAATAACGTAGCAAAGACTGTGAATAAAGTTATTTGCACAAAACACGAGCAGTTTCCAAGATACACGCGTTCGAACACCATGAAACAGAGGAAACTGTGTATCTGCTCTTCTGAACCGCTTGCTTTGTTGAAAGTGGGTTTTCTCTCTGTAGAATAACGTAGCAAAGACTGTGAATAAAGTTATTTGCACAAAACACGAACAGTTTCCAAGATAAACGCGCTCGAACAGCATCGAACAGAGGAAACTGTGTATCTGCTCTTCTGAACCGTTTGCTTTGCTGAAAGTGGGTGTTCTCTCTGTAGAATAACGTAGCAAAGACTGTGAATAAAGTTATTTGCACAAAACACGAGCAGTTTCCAAGTTACACGCGTTCGAACAGCATGAAACAGAGGAAACTGTGTATCTGCTCTTCTGAACCGCTCGCTTTGTTGAAAGTGGGTTTTCTCTATGTAGAATAACGTTGCAAAGACGGTGAATAAAGTTATTTGCACAAAACACGAACAGTTTTCAAGAGAAACGCGTCCGCACAGCATCAAACAGAGGAAACTGTGTATCTGCTCTTCTGAACCGCTTGCTTTGGTGAAAGTGGGTTTTCTCTATGTAGAATAACGTAGCAAAGACTGTGAATAAAGTTATTTGCACAAAACACGAGCAGTTTCCAAGTTACACGCGTTCGAACAGCATGAAACAGAGGAAACTGTGTATCTGCTCTTCTGAACCGCTCGCTTTGTTGAAAGTGGGTTTTCTCTATGTAGAATAACGTTGCAAAGACGGTGAATAAAGTTATTTGCACAAAACACGAACAGTTTTCAAGAGAAACGCGTCCGCACAGCATCAAACAGAGGAAACTGTGTATCTGCTCTTCTGAACCGCTTGCTTTGGTGAAAGTGGGTTTTCTCTATGTAGAATAACGTAGCAAAGACTGTGAATAAAGTTATTTGCACAAAACACGAACAGTTTCCAAGATAAACGCGTTCGAACAGCATCAACCATAGGAAACTCTGTATCTGTTCTTCTGAAGTGCTTGCTTTGTTGAAAGTGGGTTTTCTCTATGTAGAATAACGTAGCAAAGACTGTGAATAAAATTATTTGCACAAAACACGAGCAGTTTCCAAGATGAACGCGTTCGAACAGCATGAAACAGAGGAAACTGTGTATCTGCTCTTCTGAACCGTTTGCTTTGGTGAAAGTGGGTGTTCTCTCTGTAGAATAACGTAGCAAAGACTGTGAATAAAGTTATTTGCACAAAACACGAGCAGTTTCCAAGATGAACGCGTTCGAACAGCATGAAACAGAGGAAACTGTGTATCTGCTCTTCTGAACCGCTCGCTTTGTTGAAAGTGGGTTTTCTCTATGTAGAATAACGTAGCAAAGACAGTGAATAAATTTATTTGCACAAAACTCGAACAGTTTCCAAGATAAGCGCGCTCGAACAGCATCGAACAGAGGAAACTGTGTATCTGCTCTTCTGAACCGCTTCCTTGAGTGAAAGTGGGTTTTCTCTCCGTAGAATAACGTTGCAAAGACGGTGAATAAAGTTATTTGCACAAAACACGAACAGTTTTCAAGAGAAACGCGTCCGCACAGCATCAAACAGAGGAAACTCTGTATCTGTTCTTCTGAAGTGCTTGCTTTGTTGAAAGTGGGTTTTCTCTATGTAGAATAACGTAGCAAAGACTGTGAATAAAATTATTTGCACAAAACACGAACAGTTTCCAAGATCCACGCCTTCGAACAGCATCAAACAGAGGAAACTGTGTATCTGCTCTTCTGAACCGCTTGCTTTGGTGAAAGTGGGTGTTCTCTCTGTAGAATAACGTAGCAAAGACTGTGAATAAAGTTATTTGCACAAAACACGAGCAGTTTCCAAGTTACACGCGTTCGAACAGCATGAAACAGAAGAAACTGTGTATCTGCTCTTCTGAACCGCTCGCTTTGTTGAAAGTGGGTTTTCTCTATGTAGAATAACGTAGCAAAGACAGTGGATAAATTTATTTGCACAAAACTCGAACAGTTTCCAAGATAAACGCGCTCGAACAGCATCGAACAGAGGAAACTGTGTATCTGCTCTTCTGAACCGCTTCCTTGAGTGAAAGTGGGTTTTCTCTCCGTAGAATAACGTTGCAAAGACGGTGAATAAAGTTATTTGCACAAAACACGAACAGTTTTCAAGAGAAACGCGTCCGCACAGCATCAAACAGAGGAAACTGTGTATCTGCTCTTCTGAACCGCTTGCTTTGGTGAAAGTGGGTTTTCTCTATGTAGAATAACGTAGCAAAGACTGTGAATAAAGTTATTTGCACAAAACACGAGCAGTTTCCAAGATACACGCGTTCGAACAGCATGAAACAGAGGAAACTCTGTGTCTGCTCTTCTGAACCGCTTGCTGTGGTGAAAGTGGGTTTTCTCTATGTAGAATAACGTAGCTAAGACTGTGAATAAAGTTATTTGCACAAAACACGAGCAGTTTCCAAGATACACGCGTTCGAACACCATGAAACAGAGCAAACTGTGTATCTGCTCTTCTGAACCGCTTGCTTTGTTGAAAGTGGGTTTTCTCTCTGTAGAATAACGTAGCAAAGACTGTGAATAAAGTTATTTGCACAAAACACGAACAGTTTCCAAGATAAACGCGCTCGAACAGCATCGAACAGAGGAAACTGTGTATCTGCTCTTCTGAACCGTTTGCTTTGCTGAAAGTGGGTGTTCTCTCTGTAGAATAACGTAGCAAAGACTGTGAATAAAGTTATTTGCACAAAACACGAGCAGTTTCCAAGTTACACGCGTTCGAACAGCATGAAACAGAGGAAACTGTGTATCTGCTCTTCTGAACCGCTCGCTTTGTTGAAAGTGGGTTTTCTCTATGTAGAATAACGTTGCAAAGACGGTGAATAAAGTTATTTGCACAAAACACGAACAGTTTTCAAGAGAAACGCGTCCGCACAGCATCAAACAGAGGAAACTGTGTATCTGCTCTTCTGAACCGCTTGCTTTGGTGAAAGTGGGTTTTCTCTATGTAGAATAACGTAGCAAAGACTGTGAATAAAATTATTTGCACAAAACACGAGCAGTTTCCAAGATGAACGCGTTCGAACAGCATGAAACAGAGGAAACTGTGTATCTGCTCTTCTGAACCGTTTGCTTTGGTGAAAGTGGGTGTTCTCTCTGTAGAATAACGTAGCAAAGACTGTGAATAAAGTTATTTGCACAAAACACGAGCAGTTTCCAAGATGAACGCGTTCGAACAGCATGAAACAGAGGAAACTGTGTATCTGCTCTTCTGAACCGCTCGCTTTGTTGAAAGTGGGTTTTCTCTATGTAGAATAACGTAGCAAAGACAGTGAATAAATTTATTTGCACAAAACTCGAACAGTTTCCAAGATAAGCGCGCTCGAACAGCATCGAACAGAGGAAACTGTGTATCTGCTCTTCTGAACCGCTTCCTTGAGTGAAAGTGGGTTTTCTCTCCGTAGAATAACGTTGCAAAGACGGTGAATAAAGTTATTTGCACAAAACACGAACAGTTTTCAAGAGAAACGCGTCCGCACAGCATCAAACAGAGGAAACTCTGTATCTGTTCTTCTGAAGTGCTTGCTTTGTTGAAAGTGGGTTTTCTCTATGTAGAATAACGTAGCAAAGACTGTGAATAAAATTATTTGCACAAAACACGAACAGTTTCCAAGATCCACGCCTTCGAACAGCATCAAACAGAGGAAACTGTGTATCTGCTCTTCTGAACCGCTTGCTTTGGTGAAAGTGGGTGTTCTCTCTGTAGAATAACGTAGCAAAGACTGTGAATAAAGTTATTTGCACAAAACACGAGCAGTTTCCAAGTTACACGCGTTCGAACAGCATGAAACAGAAGAAACTGTGTATCTGCTCTTCTGAACCGCTCGCTTTGTTGAAAGTGGGTTTTCTCTATGTAGAATAACGTAGCAAAGACAGTGGATAAATTTATTTGCACAAAACTCGAACAGTTTCCAAGATAAACGCGCTCGAACAGCATCGAACAGAGGAAACTGTGTATCTGCTCTTCTGAACCGCTTCCTTGAGTGAAAGTGGGTTTTCTCTCCGTAGAATAACGTTGCAAAGACGGTGAATAAAGTTATTTGCACAAAACACGAACAGTTTTCAAGAGAAACGCGTCCGCACAGCATCAAACAGAGGAAACTGTGTATCTGCTCTTCTGAACCGCTTGCTTTGGTGAAAGTGGGTTTTCTCTATGTAGAATAACGTAGCAAAGACTGTGAATAAAGTTATTTGCACAAAACACGAGCAGTTTCCAAGTTACACGCGTTCGAACAGCATGAAACAGAGGAAACTGTGTATCTGCTCTTCTGAACCGCTCGCTTTGTTGAAAGTGGGTTTTCTCTATGTAGAATAACGTAGCAAAGACAGTGAATAAATTTATTTGCACAAAACTCGAACAGTTTCCAAGATAAACGCGCTCGAATAGCATCGAACAGAGGAAACTGTGTATCTGCTCTTCTGAACCGCTTCCTTGAGTGAAAGTGGGTTTTCTCTCCGTAGAATAACGTTGCAAAGACGGTGAATAAAGTTATTTGCACAAAACACGAACAGTTTTCAAGAGAAACGCGTCCGCACAGCATCAAACAGAGGAAACTGTGTATCTGCTCTTCTGAACGGCTTGCTTTGGTGAAAGTGGGTTTTCTCTATGTAGAATAACGTAGCAAAGACTGTGAATAAAGTTATTTGCACAAAACACGAACAGTTTCGAAGATAAACGCGTTCGAACAGCATCAACCATAGGAAACTCTGTATCTGTTCTTCTGAAGTGCTTGCTTTGTTAAAAGTGGGTTTTCTCTATGTAGAATAACGTAGCAAAGACTGTGAATAAAGTTATTTGCACAAAACACGAGCAGTTTCCAAGTTACACGCGTTCGAACAGCATGAAACAGAAGAAACTGTGTATCTGCTCTTCTGAACCGCTCGCTTTGTTGAAAGTGGGTTTTCTCTATGTAGAATAACGTAGCAAAGACAGTGAATAAATTTATTTGCACAAAACTCGAACAGTTTCCAAGATAAACGCGCTCGAACAGCATCGAACAGAGGAAACTGTGTATCTGCTCTTCTGAACCGCTTGCTTTGGTGAAAGTGGGTGTTCTCTCTGTAGAATAACGTAGCAAAGACTGTGAATAAAGTTATTTGCACAAAACACGAGCAGTTTCCAAGATGAACGCGTTCGAACAGCATGAAACAGAGGAAACTGTGTATCTGCTCTTCTGAACCGCTTGCTTTGTTGAAAGTGGGTTTTCTCTATGTAGAATAACGTAGCAAAGACTGTGAATAAAGTTATTTGCACAAAACACGAACAGTTTCCAAGATAAACGCGTTCGAACAGCATCAACCATAGGAAACTCTGTATCTGTTCTTCTGAAGTGCTTGCTTTGTTGAAAGTGGGTTTTCTCTCTGTAGAATAACGTAGCAAAGACTGTGAATAAAGTTATTTGCACAAAAGACGAGCAGTTTCCAAGATACACGCGTTCGAACAGCATGAAACAGAGGAAACTCTGTGTCTGCTCTTCTGAACCGCTTGCTGTGGTGAAAGTGGGTTTTCTCTATGTAGAATAACGTAGCAAAGACTGTGAATAAAGTTATTTGCACAAAACACGAGCAGTTTCCAAGATACACGCGTTCGAACAGCATGAAACAGAGGAAACTCTGTGTCTGCTCTTCTGAACCGCTTGCTGTGGTGAAAGTGGGTTTTCTCTATGTAGAATAACGTAGCAAAGACTGTGAATAAAGTTATTTGCACAAAACACGAGCAGTTTCCAAGATACACGCGTTCGAACACCATGAAACAGAGGAAACTGTGTATCTGCTCTTCTGAACCGCTTGCTTTGTTGAAAGTGGGTTTTCTCTCTGTAGAATAACGTAGCAAAGACTGTGAATAAAGTTATTTGCACAAAACACGAACAGTTTCCAAGATAAACGCGCTCGAACAGCATCGAACAGAGGAAACTGTGTATCTGCTCTTCTGAACCGTTTGCTTTGCTGAAAGTGGGTGTTCTCTCTGTAGAATAACGTAGCAAAGACTGTGAATAAAGTTATTTGCACAAAACACGAGCAGTTTCCAAGTTACACGCGTTCGAACAGCATGAAACAGAGGAAACTGTGTATCTGCTCTTCTGAACCGCTCGCTTTGTTGAAAGTGGGTTTTCTCTATGTAGAATAACGTTGCAAAGACGGTGAATAAAGTTATTTGCACAAAACACGAACAGTTTTCAAGAGAAACGCGTCCGCACAGCATCAAACAGAGGAAACTGTGTATCTGCTCTTCTGAACCGCTTGCTTTGGTGAAAGTGGGTTTTCTCTATGTAGAATAACGTAGCAAAGACTGTGAATAAAGTTATTTGCACAAAACACGAACAGTTTCCAAGATAAACGCGTTCGAACAGCATCAACCATAGGAAACTCTGTATCTGTTCTTCTGAAGTGCTTGCTTTGTTGAAAGTGGGTTTTCTCTATGTAGAATAACGTAGCAAAGACTGTGAATAAAATTATTTGCACAAAACACGAGCAGTTTCCAAGATGAACGCGTTCGAACAGCATGAAACAGAGGAAACTGTGTATCTGCTCTTCTGAACCGTTTGCTTTGGTGAAAGTGGGTGTTCTCTCTGTAGAATAACGTAGCAAAGACTGTGAATAAAGTTATTTGCACAAAACACGAGCAGTTTCCAAGATGAACGCGTTCGAACAGCATGAAACAGAGGAAACTGTGTATCTGCTCTTCTGAACCGCTCGCTTTGTTGAAAGTGGGTTTTCTCTATGTAGAATAACGTAGCAAAGACAGTGAATAAATTTATTTGCACAAAACTCGAACAGTTTCCAAGATAAGCGCATTCGAACAGCATCGAACAGAGGAAACTGTGTATCTGCTCTTCTGAACCGCTTCCTTGAGTGAAAGTGGGTTTTCTCTCCGTAGAATAACGTTGCAAAGACGGTGAATAAAGTTATTTGCACAAAACACGAACAGTTTTCAAGAGAAACGCGTCCGCACAGCATCAAACAGAGGAAACTCTGTATCTGTTCTTCTGAAGTGCTTGCTTTGTTGAAAGTGGGTTTTCTCTATGTAGAATAACGTAGCAAAGACTGTGAATAAAATTATTTGCACAAAACACGAACAGTTTCCAAGATCCACGCCTTCGAACAGCATCAAACAGAGGAAACTGTGTATCTGCTCTTCTGAACCGCTTGCTTTGGTGAAAGTGGGTGTTCTCTCTGTAGAATAACGTAGCAAAGACTGTGAATAAAGTTATTTGCACAAAACACGAGCAGTTTCCAAGTTACACGCGTTCGAACAGCATGAAACAGAAGAAACTGTGTATCTGCTCTTCTGAACCGCTCGCTTTGTTGAAAGTGGGTTTTCTCTATGTAGAATAACGTAGCAAAGACAGTGGATAAATTTATTTGCACAAAACTCGAACAGTTTCCAAGATAAACGCGCTCGAACAGCATCGAACAGAGGAAACTGTGTATCTGCTCTTCTGAACCGCTTCCTTGAGTGAAAGTGGGTTTTCTCTCCGTAGAATAACGTTGCAAAGACGGTGAATAAAGTTATTTGCACAAAACACGAACAGTTTTCAAGAGAAACGCGTCCGCACAGCATCAAACAGAGGAAACTGTGTATCTGCTCTTCTGAACCGCTTGCTTTGGTGAAAGTGGGTTTTCTCTATGTAGAATAACGTAGCAAAGACTGTGAATAAAGTTATTTGCACAAAACACGAGCAGTTTCCAAGTTACACGCGTTCGAACAGCATGAAACAGAGGAAACTGTGTATCTGCTCTTCTGAACCGCTCGCTTTGTTGAAAGTGGGTTTTCTCTATGTAGAATAACGTAGCAAAGACAGTGAATAAATTTATTTGCACAAAACTCGAACAGTTTCCAAGATAAACGCGCTCGAACAGCATCGAACAGAGGAAACTGTGTATCTGCTCTTCTGAACCGCTTCCTTGAGTGAAAGTGGGTTTTCTCTCCGTAGAATAACGTTGCAAAGACGGTGAATAAAGTTATTTGCACAAAACACGAACAGTTTTCAAGAGAAACGCGTCCGCACAGCATCAAACAGAGGAAACTGTGTATCTGCTCTTCTGAACCGCTTGCTTTGGTGAAAGTGGGTTTTCTCTATGTAGAATAACGTAGCAAAGACTGTGAATAAAGTTATTTGCACAAAACACGAACAGTTTCCAAGATAAACGCGTTCGAACAGCATCAACCATAGGAAACTCTGTATCTGTTCTTCTGAAGTGCTTGCTTTGTTGAAAGTGGGTTTTCTCTATGTAGAATAACGTAGCAAAGACTGTGAATAAAATTATTTGCACAAAACACGAGCAGTTTCCAAGATCCACGCCTTCGAACAGCATCAAACAAAGGATACTGTGTATCTGCTCTTCTGAACCGCTTGCTTTGGTGAAAGTGGGTGTTCTCTCTGTAGAATAACGTAGCAAAGACTGTGAATAAAGTTATTTGCACAAAACACGAGCAGTTTCCAAGTTACACGCGTTCGAACAGCATGAAACAGAAGAAACTGTGTATCTGCTCTTCTGAACCGCTTGCTGTGGTGAAAGTGGGGTTTCTCTATGTAGAATAACGTAGCAAAGACTGTGAATAAAGTTATTTGCACAAAACACGAGCAGTTTCCAAGTTACACGCGTTCGAACAGCATGAAACAGAAGAAACTGTGGATCTGCTCTTCTGAACCGCTTGCTGTGGTGAAAGTGGGGTTTCTCTATGTAGAATAACGTAGCAAAGACTGTGAATAAAGTTATTTGCACAAAACACGAGCAGTTTCCAAGATACACGCGTTCGAACAGCATGAAACAGAGGAAACTCTGTGTCTGCTGTTACGTGCCGGAGTGCCGCTCGGCCAAAAAAAACTATTTCGTCCGACTCGCGCACTTCGATCACTT
Source organism: Ectemnius cavifrons (assembly GCA_964023945.1). Taxonomy (NCBI): domain Eukaryota; kingdom Metazoa; phylum Arthropoda; class Insecta; order Hymenoptera; family Crabronidae; genus Ectemnius; species Ectemnius cavifrons. The sequence continues at coordinate 188,162 of CAXIEQ010000060.1, forward strand.
TAAGTTTATATTTTGAGCCAACGCACTTAAGCGCTCTGCTCGGGATCTTGGTCGTCGGTCGATTCACTGAACGGTGGAACGCGCGTATAGAGCGAAAGAAACGTCACCTGATTCATAAATCCAAAACGTCAGTGGTGCCGAACAACTGTCGAATCTTGTCGGCTAGCCTCCTCTGTTTCTCTCTGGCCCAGAGCTGCTGTGTGGTGGGTCTGGAGATATCCACGGTGATTGGAATTAAGCGATGTGTCACTTTTGCTGGTTCAACTGGAGCGATACTCTTAGGTTGTTGGGCGGAGGGAAAGGAAACTCGTACAGGTAAGGAAGTAAGTACAGTAGGAGTTAGAGGAATGCCTAGGAGACCGGATTGGTCGGCTGTCTGATAGAATGCTCTTGCGAGCTTTTGAATCTGGAACTTGCGTCCCCCTCGTCGTGCTTTGGGCATGAGTGTGTTTTTGTGCGATGAGTGTAATCGTGCTCGTGCCGGACTTGCCCTCACAGAGTCGATTTTGTGTGTAAAAGTAATCGTGCCGGACTTGCCCTCACAGATTACTTTGTATGTATGTAGCGAGAGTGACAGACGTGCCTTCACCTATCACCTGGATGCCGTTGCAAGAGTTGAGAGTTGGCAAGAAAGAGATTCTGAGGAGTGGATGATTTTAAAGGAAGAGAATCAGTGAAGAAGAGTGTTTCACTTAATAACTTGTATTGAACTTGCACTTTGATGGATACAGTGTTAACTGGTAGCGTCGATATTGAAACTCGTGGTTGGCGGTTACGCACGGTTTCGAGAGCAGCAGGGCGGACCTAGACTGTCTTATGCTAGCGTGCACAGCAGAGCGGATCTAGACTGTGTAGCAGGATTCGCGAATACAGCAGAGCGGATCTGGACTGTATCGGAGAGACGTTACTCGTTACGACTGTCTTATTAAGACTCTGGGTTAAGACTTAAGACTGAAGACTTAAGACTGCGGGTTCAGGCTTACTGAAGACTGTCTTAAACTTAAGACTGCGACTGCGGGTTCAGACTGACTGAAGACTTAGACTTCGACTGACTACTGGGCTGCGCGGCGCCCTTTATATACCCCTGCTCGGACCTTCGGCGGCGCGCTACGGTCGCAGGAGTGAGTGAGAGGGAGTAGATAGATGAGGGGGTTTCTGGGACTGCGGGATCTCAGGGGGGTGCGGGGGAGGGGGAGGTCAGCTTGTGGATGAGGGGGTATGCGGGGAGGGGGGAGGTCAGCTTGTGGACGAGGGGGTGCGCGGGGAAGGGGGAGGGGGATATCTGTCTTCGAGGTGTTTGCGCTTTTAGGCGCGAGCAGGCGTTCGCCTGGTTCTTTGCTTAATGATTTACGGTGCCTATGGTTAGGCTTAAGGTAAGTATAAGATCGGTACGAATATACATAAGGTAAATATAAATGCCGTTAATTATTGAGGCAGCCGTCACACTGCTCTTCTGAACCCCTTGCTTTGGTGAAAGTGGGTTTTCTCTCTGTAGAATAGCGTAGCAGAGACTGTGAATAAAGTTATTTGCACAAAAC